>OY986438.1:19591920-19601920 GCA_963920525.1 Dichetophora obliterata | reverse complement strand
AGGGATGGGGAGGACTCTGTCTTCGGTAGTTTGGCTCCGATTTACTTGAAATTTTAGCACAATACTCTTTACATGTTGTACATTCAGAAAATTTAATGAATGTCTTACAAAATCCCTTACGTTTCTTTGAATTTTTTCACAAAAATTTTAAAAAAAACCCATACATTGAAGAGTTAGAAAATATAAATGATCCACGTAGAGTTTTACTCAAATCTGATGAAAACATCCTAAAATGTAAGGATCTACAAGATTTTTCAGAAGGGAGAAACTTAAGAACCCTAAAATGAAACTCAGACATAAACTTTGAAACATTTTTGGTCCTCTCTACTAGAATCCGTTGTCGGAACTTTGTTATTTTTTTTTTGTGTTTTCTCAAAGGTCACAAGTATTTAAATGGTTCCATCGTCTAAGCCAAATATTAAGCATTTTAAAAAAATTTCAAAAAATTATTTAGAAAAAGAACGAAACTATTGGAGATAAAGTTTTGAAAAAATAATTAATAGTTTTTCAGATAAACTCTTATGTAAATTGCCATTTTTAATTGATAGCTCATTGCTCTTGAATATGATATCGCGTTTTTATTAAATTTGTACGTATTTAAGACTAAAGTTAATTTTTTTTAATTTCTTAATTTTGAAATTTACGCTATATGCTTCTATCTGTTTCTTCTTTACGCACTACAATAATTTTAGAAATACCAACAACAATTTTATCCCTGATTTCAAATGCTTGATGACTGACTGGCGTTAGCCACGATGCGGAATTGTTTGGCTTTTCATTAGAAACGCTATTGTTTTGCTAATAATATGCCAATCAGTCTGTTAGATCACACACACATACATACGCATCTGCAAGTGCATAAAGCCAGAAATTCACAGAAAGCCACACAAAAAAAATTACGGCTTAGATGCGAGTTTATCTTATGCTGCATATGCAAGCGCGGCGAATCAATACAAGTTCAAATTACAAATCCTCACAATACACACTCCAACACACACACATATATAATCCAATGTGTGCATAGTTAACCAACAAGCAAAGACAGCTAGATAGCATGCGGCCACAAAAGCTGCTAATTAGGTAATGAAATTGTGCACAAAAGCCCAGCAAAGCCAAATCAAGTCCTTCCAATGCAAATTCTCTATCTGCAGAGGACAAAGGATTCATTTTGCAGTACAGAACTCAAAGGACTAGTCTTCGATGGGTTTGCATTGGTAGTAATTATAAAATGAAAAAGTTAAAAAATGAGAAAAAAATTGATTGCGCGAAAAACGGCAGCTGTTTACCGAATTGCTTACCCATTCTTCATGAAATCGCTTAAAGTAACGAAAACGTTTTTTTTTAGGTTTTATTAAAAATCTCATTATTTTTGCTTTGAGTCTGGAGACGAAAATTGTGTGTGGGTGGGTGTGGGAGTGTGTGTCTGCGAGTTTATAAGTAAGTTTCTTACACTTTGACAAAAATATGTTGCAATTTATTTACGTGAAAAATGCCGCATGTTGCCACCCTCATGTTTAAAGCTTATTTCACACTAGTTGACTTCTTTGAATGAAAGTTTCTACCATTTTAGGGGTGAGTGTGAGCTTAGCTGCTGTTGTTGTATCCACTCTTGTTTCAAATGGTGGCAAAAAGATGGCAAAAAGGTGGCCAAAAAGGTTTTGACAAAGAAAAACAAAGTGTTTCATGTATATATTTATTTTAATACATAAAATAAAATAATTTTTCTTTAAACAGAGTTGTCATCAGTACTTGTTTGCCTTTATTTTTCGGGCTCATAAAAAGTTTTTTGACAATATAAAATCTCAATTGGTATTTCCATGTAAATATGGATACGGTATAAGATAAACTTATCATTGCTTTGCAATCTGCAACTATATCCAAATTATTGCTTAACAATAAGCAACAATAAATAAGCAACAATAAATAAGCAATAACAAATGCAGATCTCTATGTTAGACCATTTCCAATAGCATTTGAAGAACTCTTTCATTTTAAAACAGGCCTTATCTTCCGTTGGCCTTTTTCGCTTACATCATACGTTAAGGAATCCTGTTGAAATCGTTTTATGAACCCTCTAACAACTTCCAATATTTTTCCTAAAGAAAACAAAAACTTTTCTTGCATTTGTCGAATTTTGACAACAACAAGCACAAGACGACAATGTTTCTGTCACCGTCTGTGCAAATTGTTTGTTGCAAGTAAAATTTGTCTACTTTAACTACTTCAAATGCCACTTCTTCATCAACATCAAAAAATTAGCCAATCAGCAGAAATTCACTCACTTCATCGTACGAGTCGCGCAATCTCTAACACTCACTGCCTCGGTCTGGTCACCCTGTGTCGGTTGATCTTCTCTACTACTACAGCATTAAAAGTTTCCTTTTCTATTTGAGTTTGCCAAGCAATTTGCTCGGCTTGTTTGTTGGTTCATTGGTTACATTTGTTACAAGGACTCTTCCTTATTCACATCCGCGCTCAAGCTCATTTTTCATTTTTGGCACATATGCATTGAGTATGGCTAAAATAAGCAAGCAATGTTGGAAAAAAAAACTCACTCACTCACTCGCAGTTGTTTGTACTTTGCTAAGCAAGTACTTCTTTCTTTTACCCACACAAAACAGTAAAAGAAAAAAGAAGTTTGTGTAAAACTTGCTTCTTTGACGTAGTTGTTTTGAAGAAAGTTTTTTGGTCGCTTGCCAGGCAGTTGAAAAAAGTTTTACCTGTGCGTTAGTATTTTTTGTGATTTTTTTGGTTTGTTTTTTATTTTTTTTTTTCCTTATATTATTGCTCAAGTTTTCAGCAAAAGTTTGACGAAAAATTGACTCAGGGGAGTCTTAAATGTTTAAATCAAGACATTGAGTATTTTTTATAGATGTGAAACCTTGCATGTAAATAAATTCAAATGCTATAAATGTCTTCAAATAAATTTACAAAGTTTTGAAAAATCTTTAGCGTAATAATAAAACTGTAAGTTGATGAAAAGTAAAGAGCAAAAGTATTTATCTCAATTTGGTTTATTTTTATGCATGATATAATAATAACAGAGCAATAAGAAGTGTTGTTTAGTGGTTTTTAAATTTTAAAAATAGTTAATGAAAAATAAAAATATATGATTTTGGTTACTATTCATTTAAGGTCACTATTTTACTATTTTACTTTTCATTTAAGTAACAAAGTCTGTAAAAAAGCAAAGTACGAGGCTGATTTTCTAATGAAGTAATATTTACAGTTTAACAACAAAAATAAATAGAGACGTGTGTCTAGACATCGATCAACGGATTCTGTGATTCGAATTTGCAGTAGTTTTTGCGATGATACACGTAGAGAATTAAATTCTTATATTAAGCAAATATTTTGCTACGTTCAAACAAAATCTACGTTCAAGATCACTGTCGACAAAGTGTGCCAACAAAGCATGCGAAAGTGTTGTTTCTTTGTGCAAATCGAGCAAATTATTCTAGTTTTTAGTAAAGTATTTACTTGAATCAAGCATATTGTCTCAATTCAAGAAAAATAAATTTCACAAATCTAGCACATTATTTTAGTTTTCATCCAATTGTTTACTTGCATCAAGCAAATTTTTCTCATTTCAAGTAAATATTAGGCTCGAATGTAGAAAAAATATTTTTGAGTTTTAAACAAATGTTGCTTGAATTGAGTATTTTTTTCTTAATATCATGTGTTCTAAATTTGCTCAATTCTAGCAAAATAATGCTTGAATGGATAAATTTACGCTTGAGTGTAAACTGATAGCCTATTTGCTTGATGCAAGCTTAGAATGCTTGATTTTTTATTTTTTCGTGTAGAAAACCGTATTGCTGTTGCGGCATATCAAGGATCGCCAGCGGTCCGGTTGTCCGCGTGCTGTTCGGACGCAGCTGGAAATCACAGTCGTCAAAGCAAAAGTTCAGAGAAATCCGGAGTGCACGTAGAAAATCGTGTCCCGTGCGATTAATATTTCACATAATTTTTTGAGTCGCATTACAAAAAAAAAAAATAACTCTTGGAGTCTTTAAAAGTCGTACCGGACAAGTAAAAGTCTGCTGGTGAAGAACGCTCGTGACAATCACAGAAAAATCCGTTTTATCGACGAAAAAATTATCGTACCGACCTAGAAAAATTCAACAAACAAAATGATAGGGCTCATACATGATCATTTAAGGAAGTCTCTGAAGTGATTTCATGGGTTGAAAAAGGTCTCCCAATTTACTACGAAGTTTTTGAATTTATTTCGATTCTGCTATGCATTTACGCCTCAATTTTTTCCCTTCTACATTCCATGGCGTAAAAAAACGAGGTGAACGTGACGTCTAAATATTTTGCTAAAGCTGTTAAACTTGTGAATGAGTGAAAGAGACAGAAAAGGTGATTTTGTATGGTTTGACAACTCATGTGTTTGATTTTTGTGCTGGTTGTGTCTTTTTAAGTGCTGCTTTTTCTGGCGGTTTAGAGTTTTCTGCTGTTTTTTTCTGATTAAGATTATTAATTTTGTCTGGAAAAGTCAGCTCGCAGCTTTTCATTGCTACGTTTCAATAATTTCTTTGGGGTGGCTGCTTGTAATACCCGAATTTTTTCCAAAGTGACGAAACACTGGTGCCTTTTGACGACAGTTCTAGTAGAAATCTACCTCGAAAAACTAGTATTTTGTGGAGTCTTATATTTTGTTAAAATATATTCTAAAAAACATATTTTGACACGAAAAGTTCTTCTTTTCCTTTAAAATAATTTATTATTAAAAGTAATTAGGAATTTTTGATCATTTACTGTTATCTATAGGCTTATTACGGTTCACAGCAATACACTGCTGTGTCTTATTTTAAGTATAAGCAATGCACACAATAAAAGCAGAAATTACTGTTGTGTTGTGAACCGTAATAGGCCTACTATTCTTTAAATTTTTACATGATTTTAACTATAAACACATCAAGTAAGTTTTGAAGAAGGCAAAAACAAACACAACAACATCTCTGCATAGAATCAATCACACAGCAGACTAATCGGACATTTTAATTGTTAACGATTATCGTTTTCGAATCGTTTTCGAATACGCGAATGGAACAAAATCAGCGTTCATTAACGAGTCCTATTTTTTAAGATTTGAAACAGCATCTTATGAGAATTATGATTTTTATACTGGCGAAAAACTCCAAAAATTATTATTATTAATATTATATTAAATTGAAAAATTACCACCATCTGGAGATTTGAACCTCGGCCGCGTTATTATAAGTCCATGAGATTATCCATTCGACCATTGCAGTAATCGTCGCTTAATATGCTTCATTACGAATGAAAGCTAGCCTATGGTCGTGGGTTCAAGCCCCAATCGGGACGGACAAAATTTTTTTTTTGTTGTGCTGTTCTGAAATATAGGTATTTTTATACAAAATTTTTTTAAACGAAAGTCCAAAATGATATTTTTTTATAATTTTTTTTTTTTATTTTATATATAAAATTTTTTTTTTGCTTGTAATATTAACAGCAAACTAAAAATAACTGATATATTTTTAAAAATGTTAAAAATAATGTTAACCAGGAAATGAAAAAACGAAATCTCGGACTCGTAAACGAGCTCAAAACGAACACGAGATCTCGGATCCATACAAAATTATATCAAAATACCTAGAATTTTTTTCATATAACTTTCTTCATAGAGAATTTTATAAAAAGACTTAGAATTTTTAAATAAAAATTATAAAAATTTTTTTGATTTTAATTGACGTAGCTAACAATAAAATAATACTTTTTATTTCAAAAATTATATATTTTCATATAAAAAAGTAAATATTTTCATATAAAAAATTTTATAAAAAGACTTAGAATTTTAAAAAATAAAAATTATAAAATTTTTTTGATTTTAATTAACGTGTTTGTAGCAGCTAACAATAAAATCATACTTTTTATTAAAAAAATTATATATTTTATTATATAAAAAAGTAAATATTTTCATATAAAAAATTTTAAAAAAAGACTTCGAATTTTTAAATAAAAATTATTAAAATTTTTTGATTTTAATTAACGTGTTTGTAGCAGCTAACAATAAAATAATACTTCTTATTAAAAAAATTATATATTTTCATATAAAAAAGTCGGACTCGTCAACGAACTCGAAACAAACGCGAGACCTCGGATCCATACAAAATTATGCAAGAAGACTCAGAATTTTTTCATATAAATAATAATAATAATAACACAGTACGACAGTAGTTGGTACACATGAAAAATGTTAACAGAATATGAAAGTAGGCTTAAAATAAAGAAATACGTGTCTCGGCGTTTTGCTGTAGCACGTCAGAATTTTGAGAAAATCGATTTTTAAGCTTCGAAGGACCGTGGAGGCTCACTTGTAATGTAGTACTATTATAAAAATTTCTATAAAAATAGAATGGGTGAACCGATTTTAATGCTTGAGTCAGTTTTGAAAAGGGAATTAAATTTTTTTTTATTAAAAAGCAATTTTTTTCTCGCTAGATGGCGCTTTAATTTTCATGTAAAGTTCCAAAATAACCAAAAATGTAATATAATGTAATGTAATGTTATGTAATGTAATGCAATGTAATGTAAAAATACTAAAATTAATATAAAATCTTAATTTTTATTTTTTGTTAAAAATTAACAACATTGTAATTTTAAAGAACTTCGTACATTTTTTGTTATTTTTTAATTTAACATGAAAATTAAAGCGCCATCTAGCATAGAAAAAAAATTGTTTTTTTAATAAGAAAAAAATCCAAATTTCATTAACTTTTCAAAACTGGCTCAAGCATTAAAATCGGTTCACCCATTCTGTTTTTATAGAAATTTTTATACTAGTATTACATTACAAGTGAACCTCCACGGTCCTTCGAAGCTTCAAAATTATTTTTGAGAATTTTCTCAAAATTCTGACGTGCTACAGCAAAACGCCGAGACACGTATTTCTTTATTTTAAGCCTATTTTCATATTCTGTTAACATTTCTCATGTGTACTCAAAAAATTTGATTTTGTCGTACTGTGTAATATAATAATTTTCATATAAAAAGCCGAGTTTTTTAAATGGAAATAATTCATTTTCATCAAAACTTTTTTAACATTGTTAGCTGCTAAAAATACATCAGTTAATATATAAAAAATTCAAAGTCTTTTCATATAATTTTTTTTTAAGAAATTTATATGAAAAAATGCAGTCTTTTATATAATTTTGAAAAAATTGAAATTTTTTTTTTTCATTTTTAGGTGCAAAATAATATGTTGATACAAATAACAAAAAAAAAATTTCCACATTTTTATATGAAAAATTCTAAGTCTTTTTGCAAAATTTTGTATGGATCCGAGATCTCGTGTTTGTTTCTAGCTCGTTTGCTAGTCCGACTTTTTATATGAAAATATATAATTCATATATAAAAAAATATCTAGGCCTTTTTATATAATTTTCTATAAAGAAATTTATATGAAAAAATTCGAAGTCTTTTCACATTATTTTGTATGTATCCGATATCTTGGGTTCGTTTACGAGTTCGACTTTTTTATATTTTTTTAATGAAAAGTATTTTTTCACTGTTATCTGATCAAAATAAGTCAATTAAGATCAAAAAATTTTTCATAATATTTAAATGAAAAAACTTCCAAGTCTTTTTATTTAATTTTGTGTAAAGAAATTTATGAAAATTTTTTATTTCTGTCATATATCATATAAGTGAGTTTTTATTTTAATGTTTATCATTTTCAGTGAAAATTTTTTCAAGTTTTTCTTAGGATAAGTCTTTTAGAAGAATTTATGAATCCGAGATCTCGTGTTCGTTGCGAGCTCTTTTACGAAACCGAGATTGCAAGTCCTAGATCTCGGTCTCGTTAACGAGCTCGTTTACGAATCGTTTTTCCTTTGGTGTTTTTTGGGTTGTTTGAATAAATTCCTTTGTTGAGATCGCACGAATTTATTTCTCATCGGCTATTTTCAAATATGACGTTAAAGCAATGAAGTTATTTTTAGATCACAAAGCTTAAGCTAAAGCTCTACCAAGGTTTGTGGCTGTTTTAGTTTCCTCTTCTTTTTTCTCAAAATTCAAATGAATTCACCAACGTATTGAAAAACGAGTTTTTTTGCTTCCGCTGAAAAGCTAAGATTATTTTTAATTAATTTAAAATTAGCTAAAGTTTTTCTTATTTGGTCTGACTTTACCACAGAAAGTTAAGTTTTGATAATTAATTGTGTTCATTCTATGAATTATTACATAATTTTAAGTATGAGCTATTTAGATCAAGTAAGTTTTAAAAAAGGCAACAACAATAACAACAACAGTAAATATTTATAAACTTGATGAACAAGTTAAATAAATTCGAATTTGTTATTATAAAACTGTACATAAAACCAAAGTGAATAGATTATGCATTTCGTGTTCCAAAATGTTCCAAAGGATTATTAGGGTGGTCAGTATATGCAAGGTCATGTTGGACAATCCTAAATTGGCTCCCAGTGTTAAAAATTATTCTTCATATTTTTAAATTCAAAGCGATTATAGGATAATAAAAAGTATTTATATGAACTACAAAGTAATTCTGGGTATATAAGCTGGTTCGTTATATATAAGTCTCACGATATCGAAAATGTTTAAAAAAATTGACTAAAATTTTTTTAACAAACAATTTTCGTTCCCTCAGAAAAATTGAACAAGTGTAAAACAGACAATTTTAATTTAGACATATTTCTTTTGCGATTTGGTTTTTAGTGCTTTCTGTAGTAAATTTTTGTTTTTTCTTTTTTTTGCTTAGGACTTTTTTGTTAGTAATTACCAGGACTAGGATTTCGATGGCATGTCATCTTTTTGCTGCTGCTTCTAAGATATTTCCTGCTTATTTTAAACGACCATTTATGTTTCCTAAATTCCAAATATGAAAAGTTTTTAGGACATTTTTTCGTCATTTTTCATTTATTGTCATTTTTGACATTTTTAATTTTAGAGCATTTTTCGGTTTTTTAGGTCACTTTACCTTTAACACTAGAAGCCCATTCAATCAAAAGCATTACCTCTCGACAAAGACGTAGCTTTGTTTATAGACTTCGATGAAAAAAAAAGCTCTGCGCGTGGTGAAACTGACGAAAGGATATGTAGAAAAAAGAAACAAGTGTTAGATAAAAACTCAGGATATGCTAGTATAAAATATATTTTAATTTAGTAATGTTTTATTTTTACGGCTAAATTTTTTGTTTATTTTTTATGCAATTGCTTGCGTTTTTTTAGGTAATTTTTGTCAGTTTTAGATAATTTTCTGCAGTTTTTAGGTCTTTTTTGTCATTCCTTTAGGTCACTTTTTTGCAGTTTTTTAGGTCATAAAAATCCTAGCCCTGGCAATTATTGACAACACATAATATTATATTGACTATTTTGCAATTAAAATGTTCCAAATTTTTGCACTAGTTAAGCGTGTAAAGTGAACCTGAAAGAGATTGCTTGATTTCAGATAAAAAAAAACATTGTAAAAACTTAGCTAAAAAGTTTTACAAAGATGAATATATCATATCAGCCTCAAAAACATTCAAGAATTGTTGAGATGAAATCAATACAAAATAAAAAAATTATGCTAGCTAAGAATACTTTTTACACATTGGATTGTTGCATTCAAGGTTCTGCTCATTTACCAAATTTAGTTACATTAATTATATTGAACATTTTTCTAAAATACCAAAAAATAACGAAATGTGGTGGAGTGCAGAAAGATAAAGAATATTTAAAAAAATAATGTTCGAAAAAAATAAAATAAAAAAGGTAGTCACAGCATATGAAGTGATGAAAAGCTGATGATGTGCAGCAGAAAACCAAAGGAAGGACGACAAAATGTTTTATTATATACTCTTTTTGTTCGCTTTTTTTGGGAAAGTAGAAAAAAAAAACACAACAACAAAACTTTTCAGCAGTAGCAGTTTATTACTTATACTTAATTTTTGGGCATATTGCATACACACAAACACACGCCTAAGCCCACACCCTCTGCTATACATGTAAGGACTTGCACCCTAGCAGG
>OY986438.1:19389420-19586920 GCA_963920525.1 Dichetophora obliterata | reverse complement strand
CAATATATTTTTATACATATAGCTAGTTGCTATAAACTATTGCTACAACAGATTTAGCATAAAATACACTTTTTAAATTTGAAAAGAAAACAGCAAAACGCAATTGTCATTATATACATTGATAAACAGTACGCTAGATTTTTTTAATAATGAAATTAAAGCTTTTATTAATGGCTAAAAAATGGAGTGGGACACTTTTAGTATTCTTAAGCATTACTCTCTACCAACAACGCTTGCTTGCCAGAACATTTTTTTTCAATTCTATAGCACTTTGCATATTCAAAAAGGATCACATTTTGTTAAAAAAGAGAAAGAAAAAAAAAACAGTGTTGATCGTAAAAGCGAAATATCGTAAAACCAACGTGTGCGCCATTTTTTTATGTACCAATAAAATGTCAAACAGCAGTATGACAATCGAAAATAGAGCGCGAAGCGATTGAAGCTGCGTTTGGTGCAGTAGGGTTTGTGTTGATATTGGTGTTGGTGTCATCGTCTGGTGCTAGTGTAACAGCTGAGGTCGTTGTCATCGTTAGCGTGTTGACAGTAAAAGACACAGGCAGACTAGCACACGCACACATGCAAATTCAAAAATGAGCTTTAAAAAATATTTATATATGTGTATATGAATGCATTATATCGAAAGACATTATTCTGGAGCATAAAGGATTCGAGTGCAAAAACCAACAACAGCAACAAACAAAGCAAAAACCAAAAACAAAACTGCTTTGAAATAGTCGTAAAAATTTACAAGGCATAAATGCAGCGGAGCAGCGCGATAATGCGATGAAGTTGTCAAGAAGATGTGGGTGAGGAAAGTGTTTGGCGGTTGCATTGAGCTGCAGGGTTTTGCTCTAGCTGTACGCTGCAATCAGCTATTGTATGTCGTGTTATTTTAAGAGTCTTTTGAGAGCTGATAAGAAAATGCTGCTGCAGCATGCGTCAAGGATGCACAGTTGTATTAAAAATTCATAAAATATCTGCTATGAGCAGCTGCTCTCGCGTAATAGTTTTTTTTTATAATGTGCTTATAGTAAAATATAGTTAGTATTCTAACATTAATAAATTATGTAAACCTTAGAAGTTCATATTTCTGGAGTTCTAAAGCTTTTAAAAGCTTTTAAAGTTTAAAGTCAAACATAGTTTTTGTGTGGTTTTCAAAAACTGCAAGAAAAAACCACAATTTGTTTTACTCTTTGTTTATGTTTAAGCTACTCAGCTGGGTCTTCTTTTTTGTGCCTTCTCTTATGGTTCTTAATTATATACCTTAATCGTTTCTAAATTGTTTTAACTCATAAATTTTAAATTGTGTTAACATTGAAAGTTAATATTTTCAAGCATCTCCAGCTTTAAAAAGCCTTTGATGAGCGGCTTCAAATGCCGATTTTTTAAATATTCCTTAAGGCCACATGTTTTTCTGCCTTTGTTTCCGTCCAAGATGCCCC
The DNA here is from genome assembly GCA_963920525.1 of Dichetophora obliterata. NCBI lineage: Eukaryota > Metazoa > Arthropoda > Insecta > Diptera > Sciomyzidae > Dichetophora > Dichetophora obliterata. The sequence goes on along the minus strand of OY986438.1, from coordinate 19,585,478 downwards.
GCTGAATGTCCTTTTTTTGTGCTTCCACTTGATTGCTCTTAATCGTTTACCGTCCATGAACATTTAAGTAATTTTATTGTCAACAGCATGATAAACAACAAGCTATCGACGACATAATCAATCAATTTACTCAATAGTTGGGTGTATTTGTCTTTTTTCTTTGATCCTGTTCGATTTTCGCCTGCTTGCTAAAGCACAGATAACTTAAGGCGGCAACGATGCCTTTAATGCTTTTGTTTTGTTTGTTTTCGCGTCGAAGTCTACAAAATCTTGCGCTAAAATGCAGCAAATAGAGCTGGTGGAAGATGAACAACAACAACAACAATAAAAACAACATCAATAAAGAAAACTAAAACTGTCCAAGCTGCAAGCAAGGACATTCTTGACATATTATCAATTACAGGGCGTAGTAGTATGTATCCCCAGTGCAAGTCGAGGGAGGGGGCGAAGTGCGTTGGGGGAGCAAGGATGAACAGCTTAAACGAAAACCAATCGTTAGAAAAACAACCGCAACACATACAGTGTCAACAACAAAATGCATGGAGGAACAGTTGAACATCGTTAAGCACAACAACAACAGCAACCAAAAAACTGGGTAAATAATTTCTATGCACAGCTCTGCCAACTAAGCAACAAATGGTTTTTTGGACAGCAGCCAAGCTAAAGACAAATGTTTTTCGTCTGCAGGATCTTTGAGCTTTTTTCTTCTATTTTGTGCCATGGCTCTTTGACCCTTTTGTGCTGAATGGAACAGCAGGACATGCTATGAGTTGGCACATAATATTGCAACGATTTTCACTACTTAGCTATTTTTTTATGGAATTTTTTCGAAATGCTTTTGGGTCGAATAACACTGCAGGCCACAAGGACAAAAAAATATATTTGAAATCATGACTCGACTTTATAGTGTAAACAATCACTTGATTGAGTACATGTTTTGAGGGTAAAAGATAGCGATCAAATAGATTTAATTCGAATCTCCAATGGATTAAGTTCAACGTTTTCGGCTATTTTTTTTTTTTGTTCATCACATGCTCTTCAAATCTTTCAAAAAGACTTAGAAGAGTCAAAGAATAACACTCATTAGCGGTAATATGAACGCAATCATAAGTTTTGTAAGAAGATTCAGCATGAAGCATAAAAAAACTACAAAACAAAAAAAGTTCGTCAATTTGAAAATTCGACAGAAGCAAAGCTTCTTCGCACTTTTAAAGATTTTATAATTTTGTTAAAATAAATTAAAGTAAATTTAATTTTTTCGATTTTATGGTCATGTTTTGCTTTATTTTTTAACTGCCGAGTGACTGACAATGACAAGTTATTTCTTTGTTGAAGACAGAAATTCAAAATTATAAAATATAATATTAATAGTAAATGTAATCACAAAAAAAAATATTATTTTTAAGTGTGCCAATTCGAAAAACCCGATCGAAAAATCACGTCTACCTCTTATACGAAGTGGTTATTTAATATCCAAAAAAAATCTCTAAAACTCCATGAAAATTACTTTATTGACCTGAAAATTTGCACATAAGCTTATAACGTGGTTTTGTTTAAGGCTGAGGTCAAGCTCAGCCGTCCCAAGATTCTCTAAAGGATCCACTTAACATCCAGCAATGAGGAATTTAATTTGAATTTATGTTTTCAATCTTTATTGACCAATTCCAATTGCTTATGCTAGTTGTTATTATACTTTAAAAATTTATTGCCGTACAGCGTTTGTAGTCTGAAGTGGTTCTATATAACGGGTATTCCGTCCTGTGCAACGGGTAATCGGATCATATGACAGGTTAACAGTTCTTAGTAATCAGGTAATCGGTTCTGGCTCGATTCTAAGTAACGGATAATCAGTTTTAATGATGGGTAATCGGTTTATTGGTAAACAGGTAGCCGGTTCTTATTAGAGTATCGGTTTTTATTAGAGTATGACGGTAATCGGTTCTTACGACAGTAATCGCTTATGACGGTAATCGGTTCTGACGATGCTAATCGGTTTACGGTAATCGCTTATGATGGTAATCGGTTCTTACGACGGGAATCGCTTGACGGTAATCGGACGGTAATTGTTTCTAATCGATTCTTACGATGCTAATCGGTTGATGGTATTTGCTTCTTATAATGGTAATCGGTTCTCACGATGCTTATCGGTTCACGGTAATTGCTTCTTATGACGGTAATCGGTTAATATTATGCTAATCGGTTGACGGTAATCGCTAATGACGGTAATCGGTTCTTACGATGCTAATCGATTGACGGTAATCGCTTATGACGGTAATCGGTTCTTACGACGGGAATCGCTTGACGGTAATCGGTTCTTACGGTTGCTAATCGGTTGACAGTACAACGAGCAGAAATTATGTAGTCAGATTCTCAAAGGTTTTGCAAAGGGCAATTACGTAAAACTTGATTTCTGGAGCAAGGGCCACCGAGGCAGCGCAGCGAGCAGAATCTGAAGAATTTACGGAGCAGACAACCGCGACATTCGACTGCGACGCTTGAATTTTGTTGCAAGGGCAGATAGCACAGCGAGCAGAACTCAGGCATAAGGATTGCAAAAGAATGAGTTCAACTGACGAGTTGCTGAGGCGCTGCCGACTGAAACAATAAACTGCGAGTGGTTTGCAAGGACAAACAAAAAGCAGGCAACTGCAAAGTTCGACTGTCAGGCTTGTATTCGGTTGCGAGGGCGCGTAGCGCAGCAAGCAGAAGTTATGCAGTCAGAGGCTCAAAGGTTTTGAAAAAATCAGTTACGTACAACTTGATTTATTGAATTCTAAATTTTTTTCTAAATAAAATCAAAAATATTTTTTTAAAACTACCGAAGTCTTTTGAAATGAAAAAATTAGTTTTATTGATTTTTTATGACTTTTGTTTTTGTTCGAAATGCCAAAAACAGGCTCTTTTATTTAGCATTTTTGAAAAAAAATGAAGTTTCAGCAGCTATATTTTTTATTTTCATTTCGGTTATTGTAATTTTTTGCACGAAATAGCTAAAGACTAAAGTGCAGTTCAAGATCTTGTTGCATCGTTGCAAATGCAAATAAGCAACTTTAACAAAAACAAAAAGCATTGATATGACTTTGCAACATTCATGTATATGCTATAACAAAATGCTGTGGTATAAGCAAATCTAATCGTATTGCATAACGCTATTGTAAACAAATATCTTGATTTTGCATTGAACGCAACCACCGATACTTAATGAACAGTCCTTTTTGAACAGCTGTTTTCATTGCTTACATTTTTAGCGATATAAAGATTAAAAAGTGCTGAAGATATGGGGGGAATGAGGAAAGTTAAAAGGGAAAATACCAAAAAAAAAAAAAATTAACAGAGGAAGAAATTCGCGAAAATTCGGCTTTTTAAGAGGAGTCCCAAGTAAAATGTAAACAGAAAAAAGCTGTTGTAAACCATGTGCAACATCACAATATTAAAGGTGTGCCCACAATCATCTACCCTTGCAAAAATGCATTTGCAACAATGCAACAAGATCCTGAACTGACCTTATGTCATAGCAACCCCTAATGTCGTTTTCTAAAATTTTGCATTTTTGCATTTTTAGGGGTATAAATACCCAAACTTGACTGAAACTTGGTTAAACGGAAGCATTACTGACTTAGAATTGTTTGATAACAGTTTTGAAGTTTATAGAAGAGATAGACATGCTGACAATACTTCTGCTGTCGGTGGAGGTGTCTTATTAGCTGTAAGGAACTCCTTAGTTAGTTCCATTATTGTAATTCCCTGCTCTGCTAACATCGAACTTATATGCGTCAAGGTTGTACATTGCAATTCTAATGTATATCTTATTAATGCATACGTTCCTCCTAAGAGCAGTGTAGAAGTTTATGCAAGCCTTGCGGATTAGTCTAACTAGATAGTTAAGTCTAACTCAATAGATAAAGTTTATGAATTCAATTTTAAAAAAGCTGACTTTTTGAAGTTGAATCATTTACTTCAAAGTAAACTTCATGTTATTTTAGAATATGTTAATAATAACACTCTTGATGATTCAATTAATTTTTTTTATATGGAAATCTTTGCTATGTTTTCTCTGTCCGTGCCATATAGCCTCAAATTTACGAAAAATTGTTCTTACCCCTGGTACACAAAGGAGTTAAAGATTCTTCGCAACAGCAGGAATAGGGCATGGAAAAAATATGTCTGTAGCTTGGACTTGAATGACCTAGAAATCTACAAGCGTTTGTTTCTGGACTTTGAAAATTGCTCAGCTACCTTATATCAAAATTATTTAGACAGTACTAAGCTGAGAATATTGTCTGATCCGAAGAATTTCTGGGGTTTCATAAACACCAAAAAAAAATCTGATGGATTCCCTTCATCATTTAAAACCTCTGACGGATTTACTGACGATCCTGTCGTAATTTGTGGTCTTTTTGCCAATCTCTTTAAAGAGTCATTTTGTTCAGACTCTTTTAATCCTGATGAAGAGTACTTTGAATATATGAACTCTACACCCAGGGTTTCGTTGGATTCTATATCCTTTACTTCAGAGGATATTTTAAAGTATATTGGATTGATCGATGAGGATTTTAATGCTGGACCTGACGGAATTCCTGCCGCAGTGTTAACACGATGTGGTTCCGTTCTAAGTCAACCACTGTCCATGTTATTCAATAAATCAATTAGCGAAAGTATTTTTCCACTTTTTTGGAAAAAATCTTTTATAGGTCCTATCTATAAAAAAGGTTGTAAGAACGATATAAACAACTACAGGCCTATCGCGAAACTCTCGTCGATTCCAAAACTTTTTGAGCGCCTCGTGTATGATCGTGTGAAAATTCACTGTGGGAAGGTCATGACAACTCGTCAGCATGGATTTGTTACTGGCAGATCCACTGTGTCTAATCTCCTCGATTTTACAACGTTTTGCTTAAATTCATTTTATTCAGGTAACCAGGTCGACTGTATTTACACTGATTTTAGTAAAGCATTTGATAAACTGCCACACAACTTAATTCTATTTAAACTTAAGTTAATGGGTTTTCCACAATTTTTTGTAAGCTGGATTCAATCGTATCTGACAGAGCGATCTTATCAAATACGATTTCGAGGCGTATTGTCAGCTGAATTTATTGCTGAATCAGGTGTTCCTCAAGGTAGCCACCTTGGTCCACTTCTGTTTATTTTAGCCATTAATGATGTAACCCACATCATCAAACACTCTCATCTACTTATCTATGCAGATGACATGAAAATATACAGAACAATAGATGCTAAAGACAATTCAGATCTGCTCCAGTCTGATTTGAAATCCTTTGAAATTTGGTGTTCTAAAAACAATATGTTTCTAAATCCAGATAAATGCCAAACTATGACCTTCTCGCGAAAAAGGAATAATTTAATTTTTGAGTACAAGATAAAAGATACTGCATTAAGTCGTGTAGATGCTGTCAAAGATCTGGGTATATGCATGGATTCTAAGCTATCGTTTAACGTTCATATTGATTATATTTGTAAAAAAGCATCTTCTATGCTCGGGTTTATGAAACGCTGGGCAAAAGAATTTAATAGTATGATCACAACACAACACTGTATTATGCAATTGTGCGACCTCACTTAGAGTATGCAAGTCAAGTTTGGTCCCCAAGTTACAATGTACATGTTGAACGTATAGAGAGAATCCAAAAACGTTTTGTTCGGTTTGCTCTAAGGGGCTTAAGTGCAACTGACACTTTAAACCTTCCTCCTTATGAGGATCGTTTAAAACTATTAAAAATGCAATCTTTGAATGAGAGAAGGAAGTCTGCAGATATCGTCTATTTACACCAACTCATAACTGGTGTATTCGATTCACCAGAACTCCTAACTCTTATAAATTTTAACACTAACCGTAGAAGCAGTAGAAATGCTAACAATTTAATTTACTTACCTTTTAGTAGAACAAATTATATGGCTACTGCTCCTTTACATCGCATGAGTACCTTTGTTAACAACTGTAGCTTTTTTGATGTTAACTTATCGAAAGGTCAACTCAAAAGTAGATTGAAAACTAATGTATGATTAGATCTATGTAAACGCATGGTTAGTTGTTATGTCTTGTGTTGTCCCTGAGCCCAACCCATATTATGGTGGGTAAATTTTTCTCACTTTGGATTGTTTTGGACCACTCTTATCAGTATCATTAAGGCTATTCACGGTTTGAGCGTACTTTTAACAAATCATATTTATAGCATTTGTTATTGTTCAAACTGTGAGCACCTCGCCATGTGACTGTCGTATAAAAAGATTGTGCAACCCTGTGATGTATGTGATTATGCGGCTGTAGACAGAGCATAAAAATACGAGGTACAAAGAGCACGTCCAAGGGCTGCTTTTATTTACGCGTGCCTGCGTATTTGCATTTGTATGCAAAACAACAACGAAGCAAAATACGTTTTCGTAAATTGGCGAACAAATAGCAGATCGAACAAATGGCAGACCAGCGTATTCGAACTGTGAATGGCCTTATTGAGATGTTTTAATGATATTTGGGCTGGTTCTTAAGATGATCTAATGCGGAGAAAGTGCGAAAAAGCTGTAGTAGCTGAACTCTATTGTTATTGCATGTTAACTCCAAATTTGCAAAATGTAACAATTCTTGTTAGAAATTTTATAACGACCAGAAAATATTTCAGCAACATTTCATTGCAATTTTTTCAAACTTGAATTTTTACGATGTTTTCTTATTACAACAAGAAAGAAAATAAAATTCTTTTCGAAAAACGCATGTTTTTTGCCAAAACTCATATATTAAGAGAAAGTGTTATATGGAATAATTGCACTTTGCAGCCCACGCCCTTTTTTTTAAAAACGTGTATTTAGAGCCTTTTTCTCAGTCTTGTTTTATGACAGACAGCTGAATTTATGGAAACAACACTGTTTTATAAAAAAGTCACGTGAGCCTAAATTTATTGGCAATATATGCCTCCATTCAAGAGTTACAAAAGAAACAAGCCAAAAAAGGACCAAATGGTCCTAATCTAACAGCAGAGTTAAGTTCTAAAAATGTATTAGACAGATAAAATTCGTGTAAGTGCGAAAAATTACTATTGGAAGATTATGAAATCATGAAGGCTCCAAATGAGAAAAACTTAAATATTGACCAAGATGTTTTCATTGGTGCCGATTTTTCATTGGTGTTTGTGATTTTAAATAAATTGATAAAAATAATACAATTTGCAAATATTTACTAAGTATTGTAATTAAGGTATAACTAAGGCATATATGATGGAAGAGTATTTACGAAGTAAATTAAATAGTTAAATGAACGATTTAGTTTTGAAAAATTTTTAAAACATGTACAGAGTAAGTTATACAGTTAAAAGCCATAAAATAGTATTATTTTAATTTGAAATATTTAGGAACTGTTAAATAAACGGTGGATAAAAAAAGCGCCGCAGTCGAAAAATTGGTATTAAGAATCGTTGCGATTTTTAATAACAATTTTTCTTGACTTTTAAATTCTCTTAAAATGTACCAAAATAAAGAACTGCGATCTAAGAGGGTTAAAGTTCTTGTATTTTTTGCGATAATTTTAAGCAGTGGTTTTCGTGTTAAATTTAAGTATTATAATGTTGCAGGATAGATAAGCTTCCACACAAACTTTGCACTGAATTATAGAACTTTGGCGAATTTTATCTCCTAAACCATTCGAGACCGACATTTTATTTTTTTGCATTTTTGGACTTAGGAGGCTCATATACGTTTAATAAAAATGAAGAAAAAATTCTTTAAGCGTGGGCGTAAACTTTTAACTTTTAAACTGCACTTATGCCAGAGTTGTAAACAGTCCCTGCTTTTAATACAGCTTAACACTAAAACTACCAAAATTTTATGTGTACCAATTTCTACCAATGGTTGTCAAATGACCGCTTTTAAAATAAACGTTATATTAAGTGTCCGACCGAAACCGGAATTTTGTCCGAAACCGAATATTTGGCCATTTTATAATATTTGGCCGAAACCGAAACTCGTAATTAATTAATATGAAAATTAACGTTTTTACAAATAATTTTTTTTTATTACAAGGAAACAAAAATACTTTATACACATTAGAAAAAAATTTAATATAAAAAAAGTATTATTTGAATATTGAAGTTTATAATAATTAATTGAAAATTACTATAATAACAATGAGATAATTTTTTATTTTTTTTTTTTATTACAAAAGTATTGCATACTTTATATCTTCCGCACACACTCAAATTAGTATGAACCTACAATGTAAATTTTTGTAGAACTATAAAACAAAGTATTCTAATTTTTTAATGGTTTAGTATAAAAAAAACATTTCGTTTTCTTTCCCTTTATTCCACACACACAGAATTCTTTCGTAAGATTATTTATCAATTTTTGGCTACAGTAACTAAAAAACTTTAATATTAATTGCAAAAGAGATGATAAAATCGAAAATGATAGTATCGAATGCATAAAATTAACTTGACCTAAAGATCATAAAAATCATAACATGAAAAACATGAAAAGGTCAAAATTTAATTATAAATGTTTTGTATTAACACGAGATTCAAACAGTAGATGATTTCATAATTTTTGTTTTGTACAATGCGTTGAAAATATTTTTTTTAAACCAAACTTATAGTATATTTGAATTAAATGACTGATGCAAGAAATTTTTACCAAAAAGGCCTCAATATGGCCGAATAGCTGAAACTAGCCGAAACTGACTACAAGTTCCGAAACTGGCCGTAACTGAAACCGAAAACGAATATTCGGTCGGACACTAGTTGTGACATTGATATAACTTGATATAAAAATAAAGCAATTTAGTCACGTTTATGTTGCTAACTCGTTTCTGTATTACAATACACTCAAATTTTTTTAAAGGTGCTACAATAAGAAATTTTTTGATTATGTTTATTTAACGTAAAAATAACTTATATTTTTTTAAAACTGTATAAAACAATTTTACATCAAGATCATTTATTAGCAACATAATTTTAGCCATAGTTAACTGATTTGCAACAAAACAACTTATTTGTTATAAATTGCTTATTCGAAACTTTAATACAAGCCAGTTGTGGCTAAATTTGTTTAAAACAAATTGGACTACCACCGGATTATATCATATATATGTTACAAATCGAAATCTGTGCTAGTTCGGTTCCTTTATTTACAAAATATTAACAAAATTTCTTGCTATCCAATAGCCTTGTTAGTAGAGCTTCTACTTAAATAAATAAATAAATTAACTGAAATAAATTATTAAAGAAAAGTTTTCTTTAGCCAAGTCTTTCAATGTGCTCTTATTAAATGGACTCAATAAGCTGCACAGCTCAACTATACCGAAGCAACAGGATCTCTCTAATATAATAAACGCAACAATAGCTGCATAAAAGAACTAACTCAGCTCAGCTCAACTTATGCCCGTTTCCTGCTCTTATAAAAATAAAGTTCTATAATTTTATATCATGTCAACTTCCGGCGGATGTATTTCTTAAGAAAAAAAATTGAATACATACATAAATTACAAGTTAACACAGATTCTTTCAACACAAGATACCCAGAAAATAGTATGATGAAGACAAAAATGTGTTAGGTTGACAACAGCAGTAGCAGCAGTAGTTAGCCGAGTGCAGAAAATACATCCCAGCAAAAATTATGCTCAAGAATAGCTAAACCCTTTGTATTTTTTTTATGCTATAAACTCAATATCCGGTGCGAAACTTTAAAAAGTTTATTTAAACAAACTTCCGCTGTGTGTCTGAGCGGCAATGGAGGCGCGCACGCTGTTTTGTGCTCGTATTTCAGTTGAGCCGGATATTAAATGAAAAAAAAATGATAAAAAACAACTTGCTAAGTGCAGAGAAAATTTTGCTAAGTTGCTTCCGGTTTAATAAAAATAACATTTTATGAGTAACACAAAAATATTTGATACAAAAACTCATGAAAATTGCAAATTATTTTGAAGAATAATGGATTATTTTATTTGCGCTTTGATGAGCGTAAAACACGATGCTTTAAATGCAATTTTAAGAATATAAAAGCCTATACACAGTTGCAGAGTATTCTAAAAAAAATGATATTTACAATTGATACTAAATGTTTGCAATTGCTTAATTTTGCAATCTAGTGCAAAGTAAATCGTGAACCAAGCGCGTCGGAAGCTAATTTCATCTGGGGGCAAAATACAAATGGGGGTGCAAAAAAAATCACCAAAATTTCTTAAAAGAAACATGAATATGAATAAACAAATTTTTTATTTTAGTTTCAAAATAAAAAATATATAAAACTAAATAAAAATATATTAAAATTTCATTATTTTTAAAAGTTTTTCCAATTTCGATATTAGATATCATTTTTTAAAGGATCTTTCATATGGTAATTTGAAAATTTAAGAAATAATTGTTGCTTTTATAAAGCAAGACAAGGTATATCTTTACATGGTTTAAATGCAATAAGGTACAAAAAGTTATATCAATTTAAATTCTTCCAAAATGTTTTTTCCTGTCCTTGCGAGAAACAAACTCTTTCACCACCTCCATCGAATTCAATTCTTCGGTTTTTTCTTCGTGAATGTGTATAAGTGCCGCATGAGTGAGTCGTTTCTATGTCATAGTTGCTCAAAGATACGTTTTAAGTCGTTTTAGTGCACTAAATGAAACTGCTGATGCATGCACAGTAGACTGGTCGTTAAAAATAAATTTGAAACCGCCGGGCGGATAAAGTTTCCTTTTAACCTAAAAATATTGAAAATAAAATTTGGTGGCGATCGGATAAGTTTTGATGGGCGCGCACTAGGCTCAAAGTTTGGGAAAACACGGGATATATGGGTAAATTTTTTTTTTTTATTCTGAAACATATTCGCCATTTTTTTTTTAAATTTATTAGATTGACAGATTCATATTAAAATTTCCTTTTTAAAATGCTATCAAGGTTCAAAATCGGTTGAAAACTAACGAATTTACAACGTTTAGTAGCGCATTAATATGAGATATCTCTTACGTGCCTTAGTGAAAGGCAAAAAAGTAACCAAACCTAAATCACCTGTTATGACAAAACAAAAAATGGTTTTTACAGGGTATGAAAAAAGTATATGTTTGCATAAAAATACTTTTGACTTCATAAGAACGTAAACATAAGAACGTAAACTACAAAAGAACGTAACTGGTGGTTCATTGGAATGGCAAACTGATGGAAGCATTAGTTGGCACAAACAAAGTTGAACGCATCGCCATCCTCGTGAGCTATAACGGAACGTCAAAATATCTCAGTGCCGCCATTATAGAACCCAGCACAGGAGAAAATATTGCGGCTGCTGTTCGCGAAGCATTGATCAGTTGGAACTTAATAAATCGAATTAGTGCCATGAGTTTCGACACCATTGCATCCAATACCGGTCAAAAAAATGGTGCTGCAATATTCTTGCAAAAATATTTAGACCGGAAATTGATACAACTCCCATGTCGCCACCACATCTATGAAATTGTATTGAAAAGTGTACTTGAGTTAAAACATTCTGGAACCAGTGGACCCGAGGTACCCATTTTTAATTGTTTTGCTGCTGTTTGGGACCAACTCCATCACCAACTATTTAAAAGCGGTCTAGAGGACGGTACTGTCTGTTCAAAAATAGACGATAAAGAATGTGAAGCAATCAAAACTTTTTGCTAATTTTCGGTCGTGCAGCTCAACATCCCATGCAAGATTTATGGGTAAAGCAATTTATAGTCTGCAGACATTTATTTTTCGAGAGTAATTTAAACTAACAAAAAGAGAATTAAGTTCACTGAGAGATGTTTGCATTTTTCTAGTCAAAATATATGTTAAAATCTGGTTTGGCAGCTCCAAACCAAGACTTGGAATTTCTGAAAGACTCTATTGCTTATGCAAAAACCGATATAGAGATTTAAGACACAATTTTGTCGAAGATGAAAAATCATTTTTGGTACTTAACACCTGAGACCATAGCTTTGGCTTTTTTTTATGCTTGTGTTTCCGTTGAAGAAAAGCGAAAAATGGTTAAATGCCTTCAATCAATGGAACCAAATGTTGGATTATTGGAGGGTCGAAGAATTTTAAACCCCAAAGTATTACACGCTTGCTCCTTGCAGGATTTTGTGTCGTATAAAATAAACAATTTCTTCGCTGTGTTCGGTTTGTCTGCTTCTTTTTTGCAATATGATCCGTTAACATGGGAACAAAATGACGATTATCAAGATGCTCATACTTTTTGTCGACACTTGTTTGTCACCAACGATACCGCTGAGCGAGGTGTAAGATTTATGAAGGATTACAATCGCATTCTAACAAAAGATGAAGATCAAAAACAATTGGTGTTTCAGTTTGTTGAAGCTTATCGAAAAAAATTTTCCTCACATAAAAAATCTTCTCTCATTTCAAATTAATTCTAAGTACATACTATATATTATACATACTATGCATTACCAATATACAATTTTTTCCCATTACCTCCTTTAGAGGGATATATTTTTTTCAATTTAATTTAATTTTTTTTTAATTTAAATTTGGTTTGCTGGAAATACCTTTATGTTGAAATACAAAATATAAACTGATTCCAACTGTTTCCTTTCGTATAAAATATGGACTTACAAACACATAACTTTCTCTAACTTAGCCAACTTTAATCTGATTTTGGACCTTGATAGCATTTTAAAAAGGAAATTTTAATATAAATCTGTCAATCTAATAAATTTAAAAAAAAATGGCGAATATGTTTGAGAATAAAAAAAAAAATTTACCCATATATCCCGTGTTTTCTCAAACTTTGAGCCAAGTGCGCGCCCATTAAATCTTATCCGATCGCCACCAAATTTTATTTTCAATGTTTTTAGGTTAAGAGAAAACTTTATCCGCCCGGCGGTTTTAAATCGGGGTAAAAAAGTTAAAGTAACGACCAGTCTAATGCACCAAAACCAAAGCAACAAGTTTTTCAACTTCATTCAATAGTTTTTTCAGTGTAACGGATTTTTTTTTAAATTGGAATTGCAGTGGAAACTCTACATTTTGTTCTATCTTTTTGCAAACACAGAGAAAGAAAATGGTTAACCGAAAGCATGCTTATGAAGAAGAGAGAAAGAAGAGCAAAATATATAATACAAAAATATCGTAAAAAGCTGATATTTTGAATAGCTTTTGAAGTTTAATTTTGAAATTGTTTATCTAGCTAAATAAGGGGGCAACTGCCCCCTTCTCCCCCCGCTTGCTACGCCAATGTCCTGAACTGTACGTGAACTGTCGTGTATATATGTAACATTTTTTAAATGAACTTTTTTCGCTTTTACTCGAAATATTTTTTTTTATATAAAACTTTATGTTTATTTAGTATTTTTTATCTATATCTATACAATGAAACAAATGAAATGAGTCTAACTCTTGCTTTTATTGAATTTACAATGTACAGTAAGTAGACTGGTCGTTATTTGTATGAAGAAAAAAAATTTCGTTTGTTTTTCTTGAGCACCATTTTATTTTGTTTCTTTATATTAAAAACGCATAAAAAAGTTTCAAACAAATTGGACTTCATTAATAAGTGTCGCGTTGAGCTTGGATTTCAAAAAATGATCTACTATGAGAAAAAAAAATTGTATTGCCTCTGTGTAAATTTCAAGCTCCGAGCTACATGCGTTATTGTTGTAAAAAAAAAGCATTAGCGAATTATTCTGAAAATGCATACGAAAAAATAGGTTGCTCAACAATTTCTTTAAATAAGGACCACCCTTATTTATAATATACATTAATTGTAAATTATTATATTTTTTTTCCTTAAGAGCAGGTTCTCATGAAGCTCGACCGAAAAACTAAATTTTTTATTTTGTTTTTATTTTACGATAGCTTATGATGTGCAGCATATGTTTCCAAAGCGGTTTGGCCGATAAAAATTGGATTTTTTTAAAGAAGATAAAATTTATTCCAAACCTAAATTCAGATAATTTTGTTGTTGTTTTTTAGATAACTTTAAAAAGCGAAAAATGTGGAAAAAACGCTACTTAAAATTCAAATGTCCACCTATTTTGTAATTTTCAACTATTTATTGATATTATAGGTTAAATATCCAATAAATATTATATAATTTATAGAAGTGTTCGATTTTTTGATATCAGATGATATAAACGTGCTGTAGGATGGAGACCTTTTGGGTACCTTTTTTTTCAACGTGAAATTTGACAACGTTCTGACACTTCTGTCTGGTGGGGAGGCAAAATATAAGTAAGATGATCACTATAAAGAAAATTTTATATAATACAAAATGTTCGTAATTACTTTAGACACACAACTGCATTCTTAGAGATATATGGGGACATTCAAACTATATAGAGAATTTTAACACAAAACTAAGTTTTATTAATAGTCTGGTATGAAAAAATAGATTTTTAGCCATAACTTTTGATTGGAAAGAGATATTGAATTTTATAAAAAATATAAAAACAACATTTTGGAAAAAATAAATTTCGCGAAAAAAATCAAAGGGGGTACCCTTGTTGTTTTGATGACAAAAACAGTAAAATAATTTTTGCGCTTAGCTGGAAGAATTTTTGCAAATAAGTGCTATGTCATATGAAAGGTAGCCAGATGTGCAATTTTTAATTGATTTCGTTTTTACAACAACAACAATTTTTGAGTCATTTTTTGAGTAAAAAGTCAATATTTTGGACCTTTTTTGACATAATCATAAAACATATATACACTGACTTAACGGTACAGTTCAACCTATTTTTGTGAAGTGATTTTATTGAACTTTTGAACAAAAAAAAATTTGAATGAAATATATTAATGGACAGCGGAGATATTTGCATCGAAAGACCAAACTTTGATTTTCATGTCGTTTTTTTCTCATTCTTAGGCAACGATGTTTTATGAAAAAGTCGTTATACTGAAAATTTCTCCAATTTTGAAGATATGTGAATGTTTTTGATGTCAAAATAACAAAATTTTTTTAAAATTAAATACAAAAAAATCTCCGATACTAAAAAGTTTTATAATAACAAAATTACCGTTAGTTGAAAAATTTTAGAGGGGGCGTGGCAAAAACTAAGTATGTAACATTTTAAGTTGGGATGTACTTAATATGTATACCTAGTTTGAGCAAAATCCGTTGAGCCGTTTAGATTTGTATAAAGGTCAAACAAACAAACAAACAAACAGAAAATGAGTTTTATTACTATAGATGATTAAAAAGATTAATAAGTAAAGAAAATTAATTTATGAGCACAACACGACCGTTTCACCAACGATACTTTTTCGACTATCTCACTGCTCGTTCGATTTCAGAGTTTTTCGTTTTCTCCAACTACTAGATCGCTTTCAATCGGCCAATTCTGACTTATCGACGCGCCTTCGCGTCATTCTGCCTGAAGAGTCTTCGTTGCTTTCCTCGTCTGACTCGCCTTCGTCAAAAGGAGGAGAGGTGCACCAAGGTTTGAATTTGTCGGATGCATGAACTGAAGTATAATGTCGCTGTTTTCGTTGCGACGCTGGCAAATCTTCGATAACAAAACGATCTTTCTCAAGCTTTTTCGTGATGATGAAAGGACCCTTATATCGCGGTTCCAACTTTCGTGATGATCCAGTATTTACAGGCTCATTTTCAATAAGAACTAAATCTCCTTCGTTGTATACTTTCGGCCTTGAATGTCCTTCGTCGTAGCGCTGTTTTGCTTTTTCTCGTTGTGCGTCAACTCTCTTCGCTGCAGTTTCTCGTTCATACTGCAGGTCATAATCGGTTGCTGTGTCGTCATTTTGCAGTGTCAAAAGTATTTTATTTTGCAAAATGTCTCGAGGCTTAAAACCGTAAAGTAGTTCGTTCGGCGTACGTCCAGTAGTTCTGTTGCACATCGTATTCATAGACCACTGAATGTTTCGGGGATGTTCGTCCCAGCATTTGTCATTTGTTGTTGTTGTTAGAAGCATCGAAAGAAGCGTTCTATTCGCGCGCTCTGCATGCCCATTGGCCCGTGGAGTGCACACAGCGTTTTGTACGTGCTTTATGTCATTGTCTTTACAATATTTTTGAAATTCTTTAGACTTGAATGCAGTTCCACGGTCGGTTATAATTCGTGCAGGTAAACCAAAAAATCCACTTACCTCGTTTAAAGCTTCGAGTACATGTTTTGTTGAAGTGTTTTTTACCGCTCGTATGATCGTATATTTTGTGAACGAATCAATGAGCACGAGTACATGTTCGTTTCTTTTGGAACTTTTGGGAAATGGTCCCAAATGATCCATGTGGACAGTTTTAAATGGTATCGGCTCGATGAGGTCATAGTGATACTCTCCTTCTTTATTTCCGCCTTGATGTTTATTGTATGCGCATTCTATACAAGCTTTAATGTAACCCTTCGTAAAATTTCGCATTCGGGGGAACCAGAACGATTGCTTTAATCTATGAATGGTTTTATCTACTCCGAGATGTCCTGCCTTATCATGAGAGTCATACAATATCTTCCATCGTAGAGCCTTAGGAACCACCCATGCCTGCTTACCTTCAATCTTTCGATATAATCGTCCATTGTTAATAATGTATTCGTCGTTCGTGACTTTGTCTTTTTCGTGAATTTTATCGATAATGCTCTTGATGCTGTCGTCCTGCAGCTGCATGCTGTAGAGCCAATCTCCGTGTTCCAAACTAGTTTTGGCAACGCGCATTGAAGCTGTATCTGTATCGCGCGGCTCCTCAGTGGGCGATCTGCTTAAGGCGTCGACATGCTCCATACGTCGGCCAGGTCGATGCTGGATATTAATGCTGTAGTCTTGAACACGCAACCACCAACGGGCCATGCGAGGAATGAGCTCCCTTTTCTCCATCGTCGTCTTGATAGCACTGCAGTCTGTCACCACCGTGACATCTTTGCCGTATATGTAGTACCTGAAGCGCTCAAGGGTTTCTACAACAGCAAGGGTTTCCAACTCGTAGCTGTGGTATCTTTTTTCAGCATCACTCGTGGACCTACTATAAAACATAACTGGTTTCCAATCGACTCCTTCCTTCTGCAGCAGCACGCCAGCCAACCAAAAAGAATCTCATGTGCTGCATCGACGCGATAAGCGGTCATAACTGGCTGAGAGACAAACAAAGACTTCAGTTTCTGAAACGATTTCACCTGTGCTTCGCCCCACTCAAATTGATGATTTTTACGCAAAAGTTGTCTTAATGGCTCCGATATAACAGCGTACCCAGGAACAAATTTGCGAAAGTATCCACTTAATCCTAGCAACTGTCGAACTTCGGTAACGTTTTTGGGCTGTCTAAATTCTTGAATCGCTTTTGTTTTTCTGGAACCCGGGCTTATTCCTTCAGGTGACAATTGATGTCCAAGAAATTCAATTGTTCGTGTTAAAAACTTACATTTTTTTACGTTCAGTGTAAGCTTTGATTCTCGAAGCGCTATAAAAACTCTGCGCAGCTTTTCAAACATTTCTGTCATAGAGTTGCTGCCAACTAGGATGTCATCCATGTAATGCTGCATGTCGTCTTGTTGTATTTTCTCTTTTAACTTAGCCATCAAGCGTTGGAACACCGCCGGTGCGTTTTTTAATCCGAACGGCATCCGCTTAAATTCATAGAGACCCTCCGTAGTTACAAATGCTGTCAATTTGCGGCTGCTCTGCTCAATAGGTACTTGATAGTATCCACTATTCAAGTCTAGCACTGAAAAATATTTGAAACGTTTGGCATCCTGTAAACACTCTTCGATATTTGTCATCGGAAATATTTCCTTCGCGGTATGCAAATTGAGTCGCCTATAATCGATGCATAATCGATCGCTGCCATCTTGCTTTTTGACCATCGTTATGGGGCTGGCAAATTCAGATGAAGATTTTGTTATGATATCGTTTTGAATAAGCTCATCAATCATTTTTGCAAAAATTGCTTTCTTCGGTTCGGGTATACGGTATGGTTGCTGCACCACTGGCTGCTTACAGTCGACCTCAATTTTCATCTCAATTAAGTCAGTTTTCCCGATTTCACTTAAGTCATTGGCAAACACGTCTCGATATTCATTAAGCAAATTTATTAGTTCATCACAAACTTTTTCTTCATTTGATTCGCATATTACGTCAGTCTTGGTTATAATCTTTTTCTCGGCATTTTCATTAGTTGGCCTTTTGTTACAAGTTTTAAATAAAATTTCCTTTTTTGTAATCGATGCACAAATATTATCTTTTTCCAAAATCTCCTGACCCACTAAAATGTCTGTAGTCAAAAACGTGTCATCAACAATATAGAATTCAATTTTTACATTAACATCATCGTCAAGTTCCATGTTTATTAAAAATTTTTCGTTTGAAAATCGTGTTCCGCCACAGATGCCTGTAATTTTCATTGAGCACGGCTGCCGCTTACCATTTAAGGTGCTCGCAGTTGACTGCCGTATCATACTACATTGACTGCCCGTGTCAAAAAATGCCGTAACAAGTTTGTCGCCTAAACGCACAGTTTTCCCGAATAAGTTTTTTGAAATGTCACAGTTTTCGAGTTTTCGCACTACCACATTTGTCTTGCCACAATTTTCTGGCTCACCTTTTGCGTGCACTTTATTGCAATCAACGCAGCGTCGTCGTCGCTGCGGCTTGGGACACTTGCTAGCTATGTGCCCTTCTTCAGAACAATTATAGCAAATTAATTGTTTATTTTTATAATTATCAATTTTTGTATACTTCGATGTTTCTTTTGCATCACTTTTTATTTTGTTATCATCGGATTTGACGTATCGATTTGTTGGCGGTAAGTTTTTAAGGTAATTGTCAAGCGTTTCACACATTTGCTTCATCGAATCAAAACTCAAGGCTGCTATGGCCAGCTGAAGATCGCGATGTTTTAGACCGTCGCGCGTATATTTGATAATCGCAGATTCACTTAAATTAAATCGCCTACCTAGAGCTGATATTCTGAAACAAAATTCGACAATACGTTCGCCTGGCTTTCGAACAGCATTTCTCATTGCAAAATTGATGTCAGCTTCATCGAAAACACTACTAAATTCATCTTTTAAACTTTTGGAAAAATCAATCCAGTTCGAATGTAAAACTTGCGATGCATCGTGCCAAAGTCGCGCAGCACCTTTTAATTTGCTGTATACTGCCAAAAGTAAACACTTTTCTTCCCACTCGTAAGCAACCATTGAACTGTTCACCCTTTCAATGAACTGTTCAACTGACAGAGAATTTTGGTTCTTTGGATCAAATTCTGGCAAAGTCTCCGCAATCTCTTTAACAGAATATTTGTTACGCAAGCTTGGAATATTCGACTCAGAACGCATCGGGGTTGCACTATTATTTTCAGGTATGACATTCATGCACTGCATTGCACCAACAGTAGGTGGTGCTGAAATATTCTGAATCGCGGCAGCAATATTGGTCATCATTTGCCGCAGATCATTAATTTGTTCTTGTATTGGGACACCCGCGTTTTCTTCCATGGCAATTTCATCACTTCCGAAAGCTTCGCTCAAACGCTGCACAAGCTCATTTTTAGAGCCTGTCGTTGACAAGTTATTTTCACGACACAAATCCTTTAGTTTTTCTACTCTAAGCGAAATTAACTTAATCACTTTTTTTTTTCTGTTTCAATTTTATTTTAGAAAATTGTTTACGTTTCGATGTCGTTTGCTTTATTTATTTATTTTGTGTTTATAACTATTTATTTACATTTTGTCGTTGACGTTAGTTCGTTTTTTTACTCGTTGCTATTTTCTCCGTTTTAGCTTACTGATTTCATTGTATTCGTATTCGACCCGTTTCGTTGTATTCGTTATTATTTTGTTTCGTTACTATAGTTACGCTATTTGTTTAATAGGTTGTATTTGCACACCATCGTTTCCAAATATGTTCAATAAAAATTCTGAAATTTTTTCGAGTCTCGATTGTCGTGTTGTCTCACTTTAACACACAAGAAGCATTCTCATATGAAAAATTTCGTTAAACGCGAATAAATTAAAATAAATTTTATTAAAGATCCCACTTCTGAACTGAAGAGAATGGCCAAAATAATATAAATCTTTAAAGAAGACAAGTTTATGTTTATTAGATATGATTAAAAAGATTAATAAGTAAAGAAAATTAATTTATGAGCACAACACGACCGTTTCACCAACGTTACTTTTTCGACTATCTCACTGCTCGTTCGATTTCAGAGTTTTTCGTTTTCTCCAACTACTAGATTGCTTTCAAAAGTAAAACATATCATAACAAAAATTATTTTTTCTAAATCTACAAAACTATCTAAGTAAAAAATATTAATAAAGTATATTAATAACGGATTTTGATGACCTAAAAAACTGCAAAAAATGACCTAAAAAATAAAAAAATTACCTAAAAACTGCAGAAAATTACATAAAAACTGACAAAAATTGCCTAAAAAACGCAAACAATGGCATAAAAAATAAATAAATTTAGCTTTAAAAATAAAATTTATTTTATACAATCATATCCTGAATTTTTATTTAACACTTGTTTCATTTTTCTTCAAACCTTTTCGTCAATTTCACCACCCGCAGAGCTTTTTGTTCATCGAAGTCTATAAACAAAGCTACTCTTTTGTCGAGAGGTAATGTTTTTGATTTTAGGGACTCTAGTGTTAAAGGAATGTTTAAAAATTTGCATTTTGACATTTTTTTGTACGGAAAAAAAGATTGTTTAAAAATTACACTAAAATGACCAAAAAACCCGAAAAATGATCTAAAAATTAAAAAAAGTTCAAAAATGGCAATAAAATAACTTAAAAATCTCTAAAAATGACCAAAAAATGCCCTGAATCTAGTAAGAATGAACTGAAAATTAAAAACGATGAAAAATGACGAAAAAATATCCCAAAAACTTTTAATATTTGGAAATTTGAAAACATAAATGGACGACTTAATTAAGCAGGAAATGTCTTAGAAGCAGCAGAAAAAAGATGACATGTCATCGAAATCCTAGCCCTGCTTATGACTAATGATGTCAGCACTTTAATAATTTTAGAGGAGCCAATTTTACCCAATATATAATTTATTTAAGCTGCTAGATAGGTTTAAGAATGTCTGTGAGAGGCTTGGATTAAATTACTATTTAACTACTTCATATATGAATCATTTAATATAATCATTTTTTTGGTAATAAAACTTAAACAAGATAACAAAAATTTATTTCATTTCTTTTAATGTTTCCAAAAAATAAACATGTTTTATGATTAAATCCTTTAAATCTACACTACATACAAAATCTACCATCAACATTTTTTTGTTCCCATAAAAAATTTTTATGGTTCATTAGTCAAAATATTTGATAAATATTTTTTATGTGAAAAAATTCGATTTTGGGTTTATTGCTATTTCTGGTACAATTTTATATAAGGAACATTGTATCAACATATGGAATAGGAATGTGGATCAGATCTGCGACAATACTACAGTTCTAAAACAATGAATGTATTTTTTTACCATGGCAAAAAAAAAATTAATGGCACAAACATTTATACAAAATTGGAATTTTTTTCTTCATGCCAAAACAATGAATGTGTTCTAAAATCCTTTTGGAGTGAAGTAGGCCAACCAAATTTAAATCATAAATCGAGGACCTAATGTCCACATATCTGCAAACCAAAGTAATAGGAAATAACAGATCCTACACATTCATACATTACTCGATTCTTTGTAAGCATAAAAGTTGTATAAATTTGAATTTTTCTGCATGCCAAAACAATGAATGTGTTTTAAAATCCCTTTGGAGAAGGTAGGCCAGCCAAATTTTAAACAATTCTTAAGTCAGTAAATACTTACCATTCGGTAAATAAAAAATAAAAAACATTTGTCCTTAAAAAGACATTTGGCCTTTTTGTTAGCCTGCGAATGATTTTTACTAAAACTTAATCATATAATTTTTTGATTGCGAAAAAATAGAGATTTGCAACAAATTGGTTTTTTTACCTATTTTTTTTTTATTTTTTGTTAAAAGTAAAAGCCAAAACACTCGAAAATACCTTTCCAACGATTTAAAATTTATGTGAATATGCTGACGTTAGCACAGCTAAAATGGTAACACAACTTTTTGTTTGCGTAATAATATATATATATATTTATTATTTTATATAATATAATTAATTTACATTAAGTGTTCGAGCATCGCATTGAATTTCAACGTATACCAAGGAGCAAAAACTCAACTTGACGACTGGAATTTGCGTTTCGAATTCGCTTTAATCTCAATCTTCTCCAGATTTCTTCGGAAAATGATTTCTTTATTCACAAGAAATACTTTAAAAGTCAAGTTTATACCATAATTATTTACATATTATTTTACTTGTTTTTAATCTGCGCATCCTCTAACTGCAAAAAAGTTAATATGCCCTAAAAATATTATGTTTTAACAAAATATTAGCAATTATTTCTGACTTTACGAAACCTCAATATCCCTAAGAATATATAAATCTAATTAATATTTAAGACTGGAAAATTCTTTTGCAAAGCATAACTTTATGTTACAGTATGAAAAACAAATCAGTTGCAGATTTTTTCAGCAATATGCATAAAAAGCTGGCAAACTTCTCATGCTAAAGCAATTAAATATCTTTATAAAATAAAATAAAAAAAATCAATTTGAGAAAAACTTCTTTAGCTGCAAAGCAATTTAGCGCAACACGCTGGAAAATAAATACTGTGCATGCTTGTTCAATGGTTGCCGCCACAAAGTATGCAACAAAATACTTCAATTCAATCAATATTAAGGTAAAACTTTTATGCGTAAAAGAGGAAGAAAAAAAATTGGAGAAGAAATAAAACGAGATATAGCTAGGAATGGGTAGGAGCCGCCGCAGGTGAAGCAAGAGCACGTCAAGAAAAGTAAAACTTTTTTCTAGCTTACTTAAATGCGCTGGCAGCGGCAAGAGCAGCAGCAGCTGCCCGTGCATGCTGCCAAAAATTTAGTTCTGTGTGAGTGAGTGAGCTGGTTTCTGTGCATGTCAGTCTGATGCTCTTTACGTATGTTTATGTCTGTCAGTTGAAAAGTTTTAAATGTTTACGTTTTTCTTGCTTTTCTGCAAGGTTTGTTGAAGCTGTAGTTTTTGTAGCTGGTGCTACTCTGCTTTGCCTGCTGTTGCCTTACCTTTGCCGCTCGAAAAGTTTTTGTATATAATGCTCTGCTCCTATTTCACTCTTAACTTCTGTTCACTTGAACAGCAAAAAATAAAATAAATGGATATTAGATGAAGCTCTCATCTTTTCTTGGGACTATTAAAAAAAATTAACTTGATACTCATTTAATTGTTATTCAATATGAATTATGTCAAATATGATTTTGACTTTTTTTATGCTATTGTTAATTTTATTTTATTTAAATTTTAAATTTAAATATATTTACTTTTGAATTTTTAAATTTTAAATTTTAAGTTTAAAATTTTAAATTTTAAGTTTTAAATTTTAAATTTGAAATTTTAAGTTTTAAGTTTTAAATTTAAATTTTTGTTGTTTATTCCTGAAACCATTTTCTTCCCTCAACACGTTTCAGTTATGGTTTCGAAAAATTTGGATTTTTTGTAGTACTTTATCATCATTACATTTGCAGTATATGTTTTTCTAAAAAATTTTCTCATACAGCTTATAAGGGTCAAAAACCATGATTTTTTCTCAGCCCCGAAAGACATAAGTGAAAAATTTGGCCATGGAGACCTTAGAAAGTACAACATTCAAACTGTATTTAAAAAAAAAAAACAAAAATTTAAATTCCAGCTATAGAGACGGAGATATGAGCATAAATATGATGGGTCATTTCGCTGGTCGGATAAACGAAAATGTATTAAGAATCGATTTCTTATACAGCCCGTAGTATGAAAATTATAACATATATATAGAGAAATTTTTTTGCTGCTACAGCACAATGCACCGACGAAATCAATTCTTCGGATTATCGGTGACCTAAAAAAGCAGCGAATATTAGAACAAGTTGGAATGATTGCAAAGTGGGTACGACAAGACCGTGTAAAAAAAAGATATTTAATACTTTCAGTAATATAAAAGATGCCTTCACCCGTTTAAATATATTTCAAATTCCAAGGCTATCGATCTTAGATACCTCATACAAATAATTATATGTGCATAAATATTTGCTTGCATTTCTTCCCCATCTGGAATAGTACAGTATTTTTATGTATGCAGTTTGTTTTTGTTATTTGTTTTTATTGTTTAACAAATTTCGGCATGCAGTTCGTATTCTATTTAATGTACCGTTACATGAAAAATGTGCCGGTGCATTGAATGATCAGTAGTAAAGAATTATATGTGCATAATGCATTTAGTTGGTGTATGGTTGCTTAATTGATAGCTTCAAGTGCTCGCATTGGAAATAATTGTTACGAAATACAAAGTAAGACTTTTTTCTTTTATAAGCAATAAAGTTAATTTTATTTTTACGTGTTAGATATTGAAAATGCCTCGCGGAACGAACCTTTCTGAACAGGACCAGGGAATAATACTGGGAATGAGCGAAAATGGAGTTCAAATAAAAGAAATAGCCAAAAGGCTTCATCGCCACAGGAAAACAATAACAAATTTTTTAAAATGTCCTAGTGATTATGGCACAGCTGGGCGGAGTGGTAGGAAAACCAACATCGACGCTCGGTGTAAACGGAGAATTCAACATCTTGCAGTAATGGAAGGAATGAGTAGCGGACAAATTAAAAGTCAAATGGGTCTTAAAATAACAAGAAATAGAATAGTTCAAATTTTACATGAAAATCCTAAAGTAACACATACTTCCATGACGCGAAAACCTTACCGTTTGCCTCGACATATTAACGCACGTTTGGCCTTCGCTACCAAGTACCAATTTTGGGATGAGGAATAGCGTAACGTCATCTTTAGTGACGAAAAAAAAATTTAATTTAGATGGGCCTGATTGTTACAAGAAGTATTGTCGGCATAAGGATCAGTTGCGGCGCACCTGCCACTTGCGTGTCAATGGGGGAGGATCGGTGATGATCTGGGCTGCATTTTGCTATGAAGTAAAGACTCCAGTGTGTTTCATATCAACAAAAATGAGTGCTGAAATGTACGTGAGTTTATTGGACAATGAACTTATAGAATTTGCCGGCCAACTTTATGGCGATAATTGGACTTATCAGCAGGATAATGCTCCAATACACTGTACAAAGCGTACAAAAGAGTTTTTTACAGCCAGAAATATACCATTACTGCAATGGCCAGCAATAAGTCAAGACTTAAATCCCATTGAGGATCTCTGGGGAATCCTCCCTGGAAAAGTATATAAGAATGGAAGGCAATTTGAGACAGCTAGGGAGTTAAAAATAGCAATAGAGCAAGAATGGCAGAATATTAGCCCATCCACCTTAATTAAATCTATGCAATTGCGACTGAACCAAGTTATTTAAAAAAAAGGAAAGTATATTAATTACTAATATGAAATTTAATTTAATATTTTTTATAATTAAGCTCGAAAATAAATCAAAAAACACATAAACTTAAGTTGTGCACATATAATTACTTACTTTGATGAAATTTTTTATGTTAATTTTTTATTTCATTTACTGAACAATTGAATAAAGTCTTTGTTATGTTATGTTACCATTGCCATAAATAATATAACTGCAAAAGCAGAATTTCGAAATATTTATATTTTAACGCAAAAATATTTTCACCAATAGTGCACATATAATTATTTGTATGAGGTACTATAGGCTATCGATCTTAGACTTTAACTCCCAGTCGCACATTAGAGCTGACACGCACACTTTTTTCAATTTATTTTTTTTCTTTTTTGATGTTTTTAAAGAACTTTTATTTATTTTTATTTTTTTCATATAATATAATATAATATAATATAATATAATATAATATAATATAATATAATATAATATATATTATAATTATAATAATATAATATAATATTATAATATTATAATATATCTTTTATAATATGAACCATATAATTGAAGCACAGCCGAGAATAATGTTGAAAGCGGCAAAATTGTAGCTGTTAACTTTTATTCCTTTTACAAGCAATTTTATTAATTTTTTGATTTTTTTTTTGGTACGCTATAAAAATACCTCAAACTGTTCAATTGCGTACTCAAATCTGTTTTTATATAATATAAGAGAGAAATTTTAACAGGTATTCGTCAAAAAAACACTCTAACAAAAATGTCGCTTACAACGTTTTTTTGCGGCTGTTTTTATATTTACCTGTTTATTTTTGTTTGGACTTTTTATTTCTTTAAAAAATTTTTTATTTGAAGGGCTTTGCTTTGAAGAGCTTGAATTTTATACTTGCAAGAACATGATAAGCCACATACAAAATATTTTGAAATAATCAACTCGAAAGTTTTGAAAAAATGTATTTTTGTATGAAAAAATGGAATTGAACACAGAAACTTTTACAAATAGGTTAGAAAATTAATAAGAAATAGCCAAAACCTCTTCGTGCTTGTTGGCAATACATTGAGTAATTTATTCAGCCTAAAAAATTGATTTCTAAGATTATGTGGCTTATCACGTTATTGCAATAAGCCCTTCATATTAATTATTTATTAATATTTATATATTTATTTGTATTTTTTTTAAGTTTTAGTTTAAATATTAGTATTAGTATTAGTATTAGTATTAGTATTAGTATTAGTATTAGTATTAGTATTAGTATTAGTATTAGTATTAGTATTAGTATTAGTATTAGTATTAGTATTAGTATTAGTATTAGTATTAGTATTAGTATTAGTATTAGTATTAGTATTAGTATTAGTATTAGTATTAGTATTAGTATTAGTATTAGTATTAGTATTAGTATTAGTATTAGTATTAGTATTAGTATTAGTATTAGTATTAGTATTAGTATTAGTATTAGTATTAGTATTAGTATTAGTATTAGTATTAGTATTAGTATTAGTATTAGTATTAGTATTAGTATTAGTATTAGTATTAGTATTAGTATTAGTATTAGTATTAGTATTAGTATTAGTATTAGTATTAGTATTAGTATTAGTATTAGTATTAGTATTAGTATTAGTATTAGTATTAGTATTAGTATTAGTATTAGTATTAGTATTAGTATTAGTATTAGTATTAGTATTAGTATTAGTATTAGTATTAGTATTAGTATTAGTATTAGTATTAGTATTAGTATTAGTATTAGTATTAGTATTAGTATTAGTATTAGTATTAGTATTAGTATTAGTATTAGTATTAGTATTAGTATTAGTATTAGTATTAGTATTAGTATTAGTATTAGTATTAGTATTAGTATTAGTATTAGTATTAGTATTAGTATTAGTATTAGTATTAGTATTAGTATTAGTATTAGTATTAGTATTAGTATTAGTATTAGTATTAGTATTAGTATTAGTATTAGTATTAGTATTAGTATTAGTATTAGTATTAGTATTAGTATTAGTATTAGTATTAGTATTAGTATTAGTATTAGTATTAGTATTAGTATTAGTATTAGTATTAGTATTAATATTAATATTAATATTAGTATTAGTATTAGTATTAGTATTAGTATTAGTATTAGTATTAGTATTAGTATTAGTATTAGTATTAGTATTAGTATTAGTATTAGTATTAGTATTAGTATTAGTATTAGTATTAGTATTAGTATTAGTATTAGTATTAGTATTAGTATTAGTATTAGTATTAGTATTAGTATTAGTATTAGTATTAGTATTAGTATTAGTATTAGTATTAGTATTAGTATTAGTATTAGTATTAGTATTAGTATTAGTATTAGTATTAGTATTAGTATTAGTATTAGTATTAGTATTAGTATTAGTATTAGTATTAGTATTAGTATTAGTATTAGTATTAGTATTAGTATTAGTATTAGTATTAGTATTAGTATTAGTATTAGTATTAGTATTAGTATTAGTATTAGTATTAGTATTAGTATTAGTATTAGTATTAGTATTAGTATTAGTATTAGTATTAGTATTAGTATTAGTATTAGTATTAGTATTAGTATTAGTATTAGTATTAGTATTAGTATTAGTATTAGTATTAGTATTAGTATTAGTATTAGTATTAGTATTAGTATTAGTATTAGTATTAGTATTAGTATTAGTATTAGTATTAGTATTAGTATTAGTATTAGTATTAGTATTAGTATTAGTATTAGTATTAGTATTAGTATTAGTATTAGTATTAGTATTAGTATTAGTATTAGTATTAGTATTAGTATTAGTATTAGTATTAGTATTAGTATTAATATTAATATTAGTATTAGTATTAGTATTAGTATTAGTATTAGTATTAGTATTTGTATTAGTATTAGTATTAGTATTAGTATTAGTATTAGTATTAGTATTAGTATTAGTATTAGTATTAGTATTAGTATTAGTATTAGTATTAGTATTAGTATTAGTATTAGTATTAGTATTAGTATTAGTATTAGTATTAGTATTAGTATTAGTATTAGTATTAGTATTAGTATTAGTATTAGTATTAGTATTAGTATTAGTATTAGTATTAGTATTAGTATTAGTATTAGTATTAGTATTAGTATTAGTATTAGTATTAGTATTAGTATTAGTATTAGTATTAGTATTAGTATTAGTATTAGTATTAGTATTAGTATTAGTATTAGTATTAGTATTAGTATTAGTATTAGTATTAGTATTAGTATTAGTATTAGTATTAGTATTAGTATTAGTATTAGTATTAGTATTAGTATTAGTATTAGTATTAGTATTAGTATTAGTATTAGTATTAGTATTAGTATTAGTATTAGTATTAGTATTAGTATTAGTATTAGTATTAGTATTAGTATTAGTATTAGTATTAGTATTAGTATTAGTATTAGTATTAGTATTAGTATTAGTATTAGTATTAGTATTAGTATTAGTATTAGTATTAGTATTAGTATTAGTATTAGTATTAGTATTAGTATTAATATTAGTATTAGTATTAGTATTATTATTAGTATTAGTATTAGTATTAGTATTAGTATTAGTATTTGTATTTGTATTTGTATTTGTGTTTGTGTTTGTGTTTGTATTTGTATTTGTATTTGTATTGGTATTGGTATTGGTATTGGTATTGGTTTTGGTTTTGGTATTGGTATTGGTATTGGTATTGGTATTGTTATTGGTATTGGTATTGGTATTGGTATTGTTATTGTTATTGTTATTGGTGTTGGTATTGGTATTGGTATTGGTATTGGTATTGTTATTGGTATTGGTATTGGTTTTGGTATTATATAGTTTTAGGTTTCACTAAGTTTTATAATAACAATAAATGTGCATAAATAAAGTTTTATAATAATAAAAAATTTATAAATACTCATAAAATAATCTATTATCATGTTTAAATATTGATTTTTCCTTTATATTTTTACAAGTAACATCGGAAAAAAAACAATTTTTTAATTTGTTACACAAAACTACCAACTATTGTTAAAAATTATTGTCAATAGTTTTTGTAGCCATTGTCAAACCAAATCTAAAACAAGGTTGTTTTTGTTTGTGCTAGAATTCCTAGGTTATAATATTTAAATAAACTTATAATATTTAAATAAAAAAAATGTATTAATATGGACCTGATAGGTAGCGCTGATATTATCAAAAATTTAGTATTTATGCAAAAAATTTTTTGTTGGGCCTATCTGTGATCGCATAACTTCGGAACGACTTGACCAATTGAGGTCATATTTGCACAATATATTTGTTTTATTGAGACGATGACTCATGCCTATCATGCAAATAGGTAGCACTATTTTCAAGTAATCTATATTTATACAAAATTACTTACAAAGAAAACTTCACCCATGCTTGTGGAAGACAGTAAAGTGCAAAGCAACGTCTGCCAAGTCATCTAGTAATATTTAGTTTTGTTCTTTTTGAGACATTGTTTTTTTTTGTTTGTTTTAAAGTTTAATTTTATTTTTGCTGTACGTATGATTTATTTTTTTTTTCTTCCAAGTGCTATATATCTTTGCTTTTTTAATAGGCTTTTTGATTCATTTTTTTTTTTTAATTTTTTTTTTATTGGATTATGTTTTTAAACAGCAAGTTTTTATCTGCACCTTCTTTTGCCTTTATAATATGTTTTTAATTTTCAGCTATTTTTTTTTTGTTTCTACAAAAATATTTTAATTTTTTTTATTTAATTTTTATATTTTCGTATTTTTTATACGAATTATATTTTATATAATTTTTAAATGATTTCGAATTTTATTGTTTGAACATTATTTTTATTGTAATTTGTACTATTTTATGGTTATGTTATTATTAGTTACTATATTTTGAGTTTTGTATTTTTTTTTCAAATATGTATTAATTGTTGTTATTAGTAGTTTTGTGTTGTCGTTCCGTACAAAGAATGTATTAATCTTGTATATTAAAAATATGTCCTTTTATATTTGTTATTCTTCATAGTTCGCTATTTAAAAGCCAACTTAAAGTCTTAAATCCTTCTGGATAAATTTTTATACCACTCATTGTCTCTTCTTAGCGTTGCTTCACTTCATTCCGTGGATTTAAATTTTCACTATCTCCTTTTAAGCTTGAGAACAAAGCTAAAGCTCGTTGCATATATATTTCATATTTAATTAAATGTGAGCTGAATTAATATATAAAAACAGAAAACAAAAAATTATTTTTATGAAAAGAATTAAACAAAATTTGCATAATTCCAGTGCTACAGTCAAACATGAGAATACAAGTGAAAAATTTTTTAATCCTTTAAGTCATGTTGTGTTTTTTTTTCGTCCATTTAAAATTTGCACTCTTTTATTTTTTGTTTCTTTCATTTAACGTTCAGTTTGTTGTTGCTATTATAGCTGCATTATGCATGCAGCTGGCAGCATTGGTTGGCATTGTGGTCAGCTGTATTTATTATGTTCGGCTACTCATTACTTATTTTCAATACATTTTTTTTTATTTGCGCTCCATTTTTATTATTCTTGTCTCATATTTATTTATTTTTTGCATAATATTAATTTTTACTGCAACAAAAAAACTGCTATAATAATGAAAATAGCAACAACAAGTTTTTATTTTAATTTACACAGTGAGCAACACGCAATCATGTGACACGATGTCATCCTTGCGACGATAAACAAGCGATAAAATTTGCTTAAAAATTAATAAACGTTGCAGCAGCAAAGTTTAAGAGTGGAGTGAGTAAGTCGGTGTGAGTGTGTGTGAGTGAGTAAGTGCAATACAACAATAAAAAAAAAGGAAGGAAAATAAATTAAAACTGACTGTAAATTATATTTGCAAGTGACAACAAAGCATGACAGTAAATTAATAAAAAAGTACGAAAAATTAATGAAAGTCAATGCAATGCGATGCTATGCCATGTATACAGAACGATCCTGCGGCGATTAAAGATGTCCTGTGCATGAATTTATTATTATTGTTAACAATTTAATTAGCTTCGTTTCAGCCGAAAAGCTTGTTAAATTGCTTAAAGCGCTAGTTTTGTTTTTTTTTATGTTTTGGACATTTAAAAAGCTCATTCTTATACCTCCAAAAGTTTTTAACTTAGCAGAAAAGTTTTTTACATATAAAGCGTATTTAATATAAAACTTTTGTTGAATATGATATATTAACATAGAGTAAAATTAATCAAAAAAATGTAATTTTGTATTGAAATCAGTTGGCCGAACAAAAAATAATAAATTAGAAAAAGGTCACATGCCAACACACATACAAAAAATGGAGTATAAACAAAAAAAAAACACTGAAAAAGCAACATCATTTACAATAAAACAAAGGTTTAAAAGGCGGCAAAGACCAAATGAACAAACTTATACACAAAAACAAAATAAAGCAGTTCATAAAACACAAGCCCACACCAATACATGCGCAACCAAAACACGCACACAAACTTGACTACGCCGACACTTTCACTCTGCTTAATTGTAAAAGCCAGCAAACCGTAAGAAACTTCAAGACGAGCCTTAAAAGCAATTTTCACAGCATTGTTTGCATATTTCTTTGCTTTTGTTTTAATTTTCAATGCCATACATGTGTCCGTGCTAGTGGAATGGTGGTTTGTGCATGTGTGTGTTTGTGCGACGTGTAAAGGTGCGCATACATTGAAGTTTGTGTGTTCTTGTTCTTCCTTTGAATTTGTCTATTTTTATTCTTCATAATGAAAAACTTTATAATTTATTATATTTTTCCGCAGTAAAATCGTTTCTTTGTTGCTCTTGTTTTCAATATTGTAGCTACCTCTATTATTGCATAGATCTTTGTTCTTCTATCTTTGTTTTTGTTTAATTTTTGTTGTAATTTTCATCAGTTTGTGCTGCTCTTGTGTTTGCTTTAATTTATTTTTCAGTGTTGTTTTATGTATGTATCTTCACGTTGTTGCAAATTATTGTAGGTGATATTGTTTTTTTTTTTGTTCGTTTCCATACATTTCATTGCACTTATGCAATGTATGGTTGTGTGCGAATTTGTGTGTGTGTGTTGTTTTGTAGTTCTGGGTAGCATATGCAGAATGTCGATGGCTAACAATCATTAATCATAACATTTACTTGGGCAAAACTACAGCAGAAGAAAAACTCACAGCATTTAAGGGGACAGTACACCCCTGGATTTTTAAAAAATTACATTTTTATAATGCAAATTTTTTTATTTAATGAAAGATATATCTTATTGAAACTTTGCATATTTATTTTTATGTAAAAAAAGTATACAAAAGAATTTGTTTCGATTTTTCCAGCGTGTTTTTTGGCTGCTGCAGGTTTTTGAAAATAGAACCAAAAAACGGCAGGCGTGATTTCGGATCACTAGAACGAACGTCTGATAAAAAATTAAAACATGGTTTTAATCAGCATCGAAGCTGCAATTTTCATTTTCATTTTTTCACGACGTTTTTTTTAATTAGCCGATTTTTGGGACCAAAAAATCCCTCGAAAATACTTTAGCGATCGTTTTTTCTGCAGTTCAATCTATAGATTTATATGAATACAATAACTTATTAAAATAAATATAACTATCAGTCCAGTTGCATTTTTTATCACGCCCACCAACTCAAAAAGTGTGATTTCTAAAAAAGCGCTTTTAAGTTTTTAACACCGACTATACGGCCTTGAAGCTCTGCGCTTAAAACCTTCAGCTTTTAGCATCAAAATTTAATTTGAATTTTATATCATTCAAAATATATTCTTTGAGGTCTTTTGAACCAAAATCAATCATTAAAAAAATCGATTTTTTGAAAATTAAGTGGTTAAGCTATCCCCTTAAAAGAACACATCAACAAAAACAAAATGTTTTAAGCCTGCATAAAACAATGAAGAAGCAAATAAAGCTACTCTGAAAATGTTTTAGAAAATGTCTTTAGAGCAATAAGCTCCTTCTATATCTGCTGCTTTTATTTCAGCAATTGTTGATCAATTTAGGATAGCAATATCTTACACGTAGCATATATAGGGTCATTCAAAAAGGACGCTTTATTTTCAAATGTAAATCCAACTCATATTTTAGAGCAAACCATCTTTTCCCATCTTTTTAATTTCTTTGAATAAAAAAAAAATTGCAAATTTTCTTGCATTTATTTAAAAATATTTCCAACACATGAAATATACGTACAATCAAAAATGCGGCTTTCAAATTTTCTAAAAAAACTCTAAAACAGCTTTAAGACACTCATGGCCAAATTTACCGATGACTGTTTTTACTCAAAATCAGCTTTAAATATAAATTCATTTATTTATTTTTAAATCTTTAGTAAAAATGTACTACAAAATTTTATTTAACCAAAACCTCATTTGATTTTTAGATATATAAAAATCTTAATCATCTAATCTTAATTATGATTAGCTTTAATACGTAAGCTTCTACATATGTTTCGGACATTTGGCAACGCTAAGGTCATTCCAGTCAAACCGGAGTAAAAATAAAAAATTTTTAATCCTTTTCTAGGACCAAACAGCGGCAGAACAATGCCTAAATTTTAATATTTTTCTTGTCATTATATAGGTTGTACAAAGTTCGTTTGCAGGACTTTTTTGCCAAAAAGCGGCCGTACAGATGCCGTTTTGAAATATATACTATATACTATACTATACTGGAATTATAACACAGTGTTACAAAGTCGGCAAAAAAAAGCACAGCCAAATTTTATTGAAATTCTTAAATAGGGATTTGTTAAGAGTCCAGCGAACCTAATTTTACCCCTCAATGTCGTCATAATTTTTTCAATTTATTTTTAAAGTTGAAGTATTCGACTTTTGATGTGACGACATTCGTTTAATTTTTACAGCCATTTTCCTTGTTAGAAGTGAAAAACAAATTGCTCTCATAACTTTGAGAAGAACAAGGATTTGTAAAAGATTTGACAAAATAGGAGCATTTTGTAGGGTAGTTAATAAATAGATAGCACTCAATTTTTGACGAAAAAAAAAGAAAACTTAAAGTTGGCACCATTTAAGGAATTCTTTACCGATTTCGATGTTCTCGAGTTCAATTGAAAGGTATTTTTACGTGCAATTATTTTTTGTGAAAAAACAAATGTCATTAATGGAATATTTTTTAATTAAAATTTATAGGAGCATAATTTATTTTTAGTTAAAGAAAAGTACAAGAATTTGCTCCGCTACACGCTTTGTTTTGTATTTTATCGCTTTTCTTTTTGCATAGTCTTTTTACAATTCTTCGAAATTCGCAATTCTTTTTACATAAATTTTATTTTTCATTTTCAACGAAGCAATAGCTGTAAAAATTCAATGAATATCGGCACAACAAAATTCGAACACTTCAAGTATAAAAATAAATTAAAAAAACATTGTGATGAAATTTGGAGGTCAAATCAGATAAAATGGACTCTCAACATGTACCTCTTTAAGAATTTCTATAAAGTTCGGTGGTGTTTTTTTGTCGATTTCGGCACAATGTATTTAAAATAAATAAAAAGAAGAAGCAAAATGTTTCTGTAACTCTCAAGCGTTTTAAGACCAATAAGTAAACACCGGGAACTATATGGGGAACAAATCTCAGAATTGAGGGAGCGTAAGGCAAACAAAGTGAGGGATTTCTGGACGCGTTCAAGTCTCAAGGCAAGTAACCAACACCTTTAAAGTGTAGAGGTCCCCTTGACTCTGTTGAATATTTTCGAAAACTCAGTAAAAATCAGATCAACCTGATACCCTTCAAGAAATGATGATATGAGCATTTCCATGGTCGCGCACGTAACGTTCGTATGCCTTTTTTGTTGTTAAAAATTAAAAAAAAAAACAAAGAAAAATTTAAGCTTTTTTTACCGATTTTGATTTTTTGATAGCACTCTTACAGTACACTTTTACTATATTTAGTGTGAGAACTGGAAGCTATCGAAAGTATTGCCCAAATATATAAGCTAACAAAAAAGGACGCTTTATCTATATTAAAATAATGTTATTGCCAATATAATATTTTATTTTAATTAATTATCAAATTTGAAGGAAAAGTTATTTAAAATTATTTTTTACTATGTGGTATTTTGATTTTTTGATAGCACTCTTACAGTACACTTTTACTATATTTAGTGTGAGAACTGGAAGCTATCGAAAGTATTGCCCAAATATATAAGCTAACAAAAAAGGAAGCTTTATCTATATTAAAATAATGTTATTGCCAATATAATATTTTATTTTAATTAATTATCAAATTTGAAGGAAAAGTTATTTAAAATTATTTTTTACTATGTGGTGGTTTTGAAGTCGGTTTATTTTGCTAAAAGTTTTTTTTAATATACACAAACGTCATAGCAACTACAAGACTAATATAAATTATTTCTTTTTCGTTTCAGGTATGTACACCAATGGTATTAAAATATATTATGATAACCGGATAACAGGTATAAGTACTTCAGAGCTTCTTGTTGTACTTTTTTATTTTTCATTTATTTTCTTTATTAAGTCTATGAACAATATTCTTACAGACTACGATTTTTTATTACAAGGAGTTTTCATAGGTAATGATTTTAGCGAGTCTTTGGAGTTAGCAAAACAAAAATCACAATTTTCTAATGACTTGTTAAATTCAGATAAAGCTCTATACATTGGAAAGTTTAAAGCATAGTTAGTACGGAGTAGGCCTGAATGCAATAAATTAGAATGCCGAAGTGTTTTGAAAAAGTGCCGACAAAAAGATAGCACATTGGAGTTTTTTTTTTTTAATTGAAAGCGATTAAAACTAAAAATTTGTATGCACTATAAAGATATTAAATTTAAAAACAAAATGTATACATATAGAAATTTCATTTAAAAATCGAACTTGTTGTTCAGAAAAGTCAAAAACATATTCAGTAGTACGGCAAAAAGATAGCACGAAATTATTCAAAAGCAAAAAACTATAATAAATCAATTTTTAATTTTTATAATATAAGTATTTAGTATTGAATGGAGCCTCTATTTTTTTTTTAAACTTCAGTACCGCAATTTGGTAATGTGATTAAATAAGTTTTTTGATGTATTTTCTCGGTGTCGCTTCCTAATTCGAAATTATGCTACTTTTAAGTTCCTGAATGGCATTATATTGCCTATTATCGGCATAAACTTCCCTTCCAATGTAACATCAACACAGTTTTCAATTATGTTCAGGTCAGGTGACCGTGCGGGCCACTCCAATATTTCAATTTCCTGTTCTCTAAAAAAGTTTTTTACTATTCTTGCTGTACGTTCAGCAGCATTTTTTGATGAAATATTAATGAAGTTTTGGTTTCATTTAACCCACGATTAACTATTTCATTATTAATTAAATTAAGATAATATTGGCGATTCATGCTTGTGGGAGCAAACTTAATTTCAGTCCTTCCACAATGGCCAATTCCAGTCCATACCATTACTCATATATCGCCGTGTTGACGACTTATGATACGCTCTTTCTTACCCAAATTGTGGTAATAAAAAGATATACCATCCGGACCGTCGAGATGAAACTTTTTTTCGTCGGTGATTAATACGCTTCGCCATCATTTTCTCCACTAAAAGTGATCTTCAGCAAACTTCAATCTTGCTGCTCGATGTTTCGCTGTAAGTAGTGGTTACTTGCGCAATTTTGTGAGTTTAATTGCAATTGATTTTTTTTATATCCTTTGATCGTTGCGGACATGTGTTTTCATTCCATCTGCTTCAGCAATTTTTCTGGCAGAGAGGTTAGAATTTGAAGCTATTCGCAAAACGGCGCACTCATCTCGACGTGTTACCACTCTTGGACATCCTGCTAAAGGCTTTACCATAATTTTGTACGTTTTTTTAATAAATGAATTATCATCTTACGACTTTTGTTTAATTTTTTTTACGATTTTACTGATTTTTCAAGTTTTTAAATGAAGATTTAAAGCAACTTGCACTCCCGCTCTGTTAAGTCATTTTCCACGTCCCATTTAAATTTAATTTTAAGTACTTTTATTTACTTAACATGGCAACTTTACTTTAAAAACTAAACTTGTTTTTATCGGATTATTAACACTTACTGAACTCAATCCATCATAATGTGCTATCATTTTGTCGCAGCATTTTTTCATACTTTGTAAACTAACGGTATTTCTCTCAGAATGTTTAATCATTGTGTACTTAAAATACCTAAAGAACACAACCACATGACTTATTACACCAAGAGAAATAGCTTGAACATTCAAAGTAAATTATATATTTGAGGAAATGTTCAAGTGCTTACTTTTTGTCGAAGACTGTAAGTATTTAAGGGAGGTTTCAGGCAAATACTTTTTTTAAAATCAAAATATTTTTTAAATTGATTATTGTTGTACAACTACTCAAGAATATAAAAACAAAAATTTAAATCAATCCCGCTTATAAAACGTATTCTACAGTGCTTAAAACCCGGTGCGCCAGAAAAACTTTAACTATCCAGAGTAACTGGTTTTTTTAATGAGCTATTAAAAACCAATTACAAAAATTCAAGAAGGCCGATCAAATAAAATATATAAACAGAGTAGTTTTAATTGCGTTTTTCTCGAAACATACTTCTTCAAAACGGGCGACACTCCTGCAAACAAACTAATCTACCGATTTGAATAATTTTCATTATATAGTTTAATAAGCGTCTTCGGAAAATTTTTCTAGTTTTTACACGCAACATTATGGTAAAATATAACGCAAATTTTTTGGTATTTTTCCCATGTTTCATAACTTCCTTGATTTTCCATACTTTCGTTCCATTTTGGTAAAAGATGTGCATTTAAGGGTATTTTTCGTATGCACTTTTGTTTCTTATTTTCAGACGATCTGGAGCCGAGCTATGGTGTGGCCCGATTTTTTCTTTTTTTCACACTAACTTCAGCGCCATCTTTATACATAAAAAATGTATGTTAAGAAAAAAAAAACATTTTGTTACTAAAACTGATGATGTCAAATTAACATGCAAATGAAATATTTTGTATATATAATAAGTTTTTTTAGAGAAACATCTTTATTTTTATTTATTTTATTTATTTAATACAATCTACTGGGCTTAGCCCTTACAGATTAGGAAATAACTTAAAACTAAGATTTACTTACGAGCTATGAGTATTTAAAATAATGAAAATAAATTACTTTAATCTCATAAAATAAATTTACAGGATAAAATTTGGATTATCGCATAGATCTCTTATTAAGGCTGGTCTAGATAAATCTAAGTTTATTTTAACAATATTACACATATTAAGACATCTAGATATAGGGTCACTATTACCATAGTTCGTTCTATGAACTTTGACGTAAAATAAGCAGTGTTCTCTAAGCGGTCTAGCTGGAGCATGGAATGGAATAAAAGATAAAAGCTCTTACTTACTTACTTAGTTGGCGCTACAACCGTATGTCGGTCTTGGCCTCATCTAAGAATTTGCGCCAGCCATTTCTGTCTTTCGCTTGCTGGCGCCAGTTAGAAATTCCAAGCTTCGTCAGGTTGTCCTCTACTTGGTCTTTCCAACGAAGATGCGGTCGTCCTCTTCTGCGTTGACCGCCGCTGGGTACCGAATCGAATGTTTTCTTCACTGGAGCATCGTCTTTCATGCGCTGAACATGACCAAGCCAGCGAAGCCGCTCGATTTTAATGCGCTTGACTATGTCGATGTCAGCGTACAGCTCATACAGTTCATCATTCCACCGTATTCGGTACTCGCCATTGACGCAGATTGGTCCGTAGATCTTACGAAGAATCTTTCTCTCGAATGCTCCTAAATTCTTTTCATCTAAACTGCTCAACGTCCAGGTTTGTGATGCGTAAAGTAGGACGGGCATGATGAGCGATTTGTAGAGCGTGATTTTCGTTCGTCGAGAGAGGGCTCTGCTTCTCAATTGCCTACTGAGCCCAAATTAACACCTGTTGGCAAGAGTTATTCTTCGTTTGATCTCAATGCTGATGTCGTTGGTTGAGTTAATGCTGGATCCCAGATAAACGAAGTTCTTCACAACCTCGAATGAGGTATTGTCAACGGTAACGTGGGTTCCAAGACGCTGGAACTGTTTGTTTGTTGACACTAAGTATATCGTCTTATCTGCATTCACTGACAGACCCATTCGACTTGACTCTCTTTCTAATCTGGAAAATGCTGCACTGACTTCGCGCGTATTATGGCCAATGATATCTATGTCATCAGCATACGCAAGCAGCATAACACTCTTGTAGAATATTGTGCCACTACGTCTCAGATCAGCAGCTCGGATGATCTTTTCCATCATTAGGTTGAAAAAGTCGCACGATAAGGAATCACCTTGTCTGAAACCTCATTTGGTAATAAATGGTGGGGAGAGGTCCTTCCCGATTTTAACTGCGCTGCTGGTGTTGCTCAGTGTCATCCTGCAAAGTCGTATTAGTTTTGCAGGAATACCAAATTCAGACATGGTGGAGTACAGGTGCTTCCTTATTGGGCTGTCGAAGGCGGCTTTGTAGTCGACAAAAAGATGGGATAAAAGCTCGGGTGAGTCAATTTTGCCGTCCAATATATCTTTAATAAAAAGAATACTAGATAGGTTGAATCTCACAGACAGTTTTTGCAAGTTTAGCAATTGGCATCTCCTCTCGTACGGTGGCATGCTTTCGTGCGAAAACGTTCGTCGAAGCGCAAACCTACTAAAGTTTTTTTGCACTCTCTCGATCCGATCAACGTCATTTTGATAAATTGGGTACCAAATTATAGCCGCGTATTCAATATCTGATCTGACCAGGGAAATAAAGGTGGTTCTACGCGTAAAAACATCATTAAATTCTTTAGTGTTTCGCTTGACGAAACCGAGTTCCAAATTAGCTTTGGAAATAACGTAATCTCTGTGTGGACTGAAAGTAAGTTTCGAGTAAGCCCCAAGATCTTTTATTAAGCAAACTCTTGGAAATTCTTGTGCCTGGTACATGTACTTAACCCGAAAACACCCACGATTATCATATGATAATGCAAAATGTTCCATTACATTTACATGAATAACTCAAATGCATCATAAAAAAACAAAAAAATTAAAACATTTTTGTACGCGCAACATTTGTAGCTTTCCAATAAGTGTAAGTTTGTGTTTTTATGAGTTCAATTAGCGAAGCTATCGCATGTAAAATTGAGGTGACAAAAATTAAAGTGGAAAAATCCCGTTTTCTGATATGGCACGTCGGTAAATACATGCATATAATGCTTATTTTTCAACCGATTTCAAAAATAATTACACCAATCAATAGCTAATGAAACAGACTATGAAATTCGCATTAAGTTTTGTCGACAAAATATTATTTTTACTATTTTTTACATTTTACTCAAGACTTTACCATATGGTAATCGTGGGTCACCTAGGGTACATGTTTTGTCTGCGTTTCTTGTGATTTTCTGTGTTTTTTTGCTAACTACTATGTTATTTACATCGAGCCTTCTGTGGATTGCAACATATCTGGTGAAGATAATGCTGAAGACGATACTGGAGGCATCCCAGGTAATGTTTGCCAGCTCAGCTAAAACGTGGCTGTGAAGTTGTTTTGGCTAGTGGACGACATTTACAAAATTTTGATGAAGAAGATGATATTATTAAACCTAAAATTCTTCAGCTGCACATTTCGAAGATTTGCCCGTTATTGTGGTCGAAGACACATATCAAAAAATGGAAGATCAACCAACTACATCCAATCGTACATCACCATATAGAAAGCGATAACGTAAAGTGCAACCAAAACCTTCAGATGTGGCATTGCCACCAGGGAACAAAGAAATTCAGAGACCGTACCGGTTATGGTTTTTATCAAAAAAATCAGATGTTAACAGTTATCATTTAACTTTTATTTTTTCCGACAAAAAAACTAGTTATTTTATGCCTCTTATTTTTTCGGGCAAAGATAACTGTTAGTTTTGTCTTTTATTTTTTAGGTCAAAAATAACAGTTTTTATGTGCCTTTTCTTTTTCGGTCAAAAATATCAGACAATTAGAATTTTTTTTAAAGGCCGCTTGAACGACAAAAAAAGTTTAATGCAATTTTCATTGTCTCAGCAGCGCGCACATTTTGAGCTATAACACTTTTTTTAGTTTTAATAATATTTTATATAGTCAAGCGGTCTTTGAAAAAATACGAATTGCCTGATATTTTTGAGCGAAAAAATAAAAGGCACATAATAACTGTTATTTTTGACCTAAAAAATAAAAGTCAAAAGTAACAGTTATTTTTGCCGAAAAAAATAAAAGGCAAAAAATAACAGTTAAATTTAACTTTTATAGTAACAGTCGAAATCTTAAAAGGCGTTTAATATTCTCGAAGCTGCTACCATTACGATTATAATGGTTTATTTAAAAAAGTCCACCGGCAACTTTTTCGTTATGCCTTTTTCATCTGAAAATTGTAAAATAACAGTTATTTTCGGTCCCTGAAGAAATTACATTTAAATGGATGAAGAATGATTCGCCATCTCTGTGCCCATTTTTCCGGATGCAAACTATAAAGACTGTCGTGATTTACTACCGCATCAGCAATTTTCATCAAAGTTTTTTGATGACGCATTATTGACACACATTTGGGAACAAAATGCAGTATATGCTATCGAACAGAATCGACTAACTCACAGTCGGCGAATTTCGAACGTTTATCGGCATATTGATCATTACTGACTACAATTATCACGCCAATTACAGAAATTTATGGAGCCAGGACGACGACATTCGCAATAGTCTTGTAAGTGATACCATGCGTCGGAATAGAAATTTTGCGTTGCCTTCACTTCGAAGACAACTCCAAGGCTTATTCAAGAGATGGCACAAAGCCCGACAAAATGTGGAAATTGCGGCCCATTACTGATCATTTAAAAGCCAAAATTATTGAACATTTTCATGCCAAGCTAAATCTTTCTTTCGATGAAAGCATGGTATCCTATTTTGGTAGACATGGATCTGAGCAGTTCATAAAAAGAAAACCGTTGCGATTTGGCTTCAAAGTTTGTTCTCTATGCACTCCATCAGGCTACATGGTGAACTTCGAAATTTACCAATCCGAGAAAATCGCATTCCAGCAAGCTGTCCACTGCTGCATAAAAAACTTCAAATCAATGGAAAGAGGTTACTCGGAATGAATTGCGATGCAGAGCACTGGTATTCGTTTGGTAAAATGGACAGACAATAATGTTGTCTGCATGTTATCTACCAACTATGGCGAATATCCCAAATCAATGGCGCAGCGTTATTTGAAGGAAAGGGAAGCCAAAATAAGTGTACCCCGTCCTTGTGCGATCACGGAATACAACAAATATATGTGTGGAGTAAACCAATTCGACCAAAATTTGGCCCAATACCGCATCGCATACTGAGGAAAAAATTGGTGGTCTAGTGTTTTTACATGACTGATAGATGCTTGTGTTCAAAATGTTTGGAAGCTTCATCGAAAAGTGCAACCGACAATGACTCAATTTAAATTTCGACGACAACTCGCTGTATACTACTGCGAACATTATGATACAAATGTCAAATCAATTAGTCCGATGTCCTCCCACAGCTATGCTCAGCAACCAGATCCACTTCAACACACTCTCCGCTATGACCAGACTGGGCATTTTGCAGTGCCATCCAATTGTAGACATTGTGCAGGTAAATGTTGCAAAGTTAATAGACAAACGTCATATGGAAAATGCGACGTTGTACTTTACATTAAGTGTTTCGCAAACTACCATACCAAACCATGATTAATTTTATTGCGAAGTATATACCTCTTTTTTTATTTTCATACAATTAATTTTCTTACTTGGAATCTTAAAAAAATGCGTTGTTGTGATAATTTTTTAAAATTAAAGTCCAGAAATCATTTTAAATTTCATAAAAAAACCTGTACCCTAGGCTACCCACGGTTACCATATGGAAA
The DNA here is from genome assembly GCA_963920525.1 of Dichetophora obliterata. Classification (NCBI taxonomy): domain Eukaryota; kingdom Metazoa; phylum Arthropoda; class Insecta; order Diptera; family Sciomyzidae; genus Dichetophora; species Dichetophora obliterata. Next base: position 19,542,277 of record OY986438.1, on the reverse strand, counting down.
CGCTTGTTTTTCGCATTTTCCGAAAAAGTGTTATACTGTATCTGAAAATTGACTTCATATTCGTGCTCAGGTGGTCGAAATACATAAGTGTTCCAGTTTTCAACAAAATCTGAGACAACTATAGTTCTGGGCCTTACCGTGTTAAATACTAAAGGAGAAAAATTACGAGAAAACGTCATATGCTTGCATTTAGTGAAATTAAGCTTCATACCGTTCATCCTCTAAAATATGCCTTGATTTTAACCACTTTTGGCTAAAATGACCCTTAAGAAAGCTAAATAACGAAATTATTACTGCAAAGTAATACCTAGACGAAAAAGTCACCAAATAAAACCAACAGATGTTATCAATTTAATTTATGTAATTTTTTCTACATGTTTAGAACATTTTATATTGATTTCAACTTTAATGCATTTTTTTAATTAGTAAAAATTTTTGCTACAATGTTGATTTTAAGACACGAAGAAATAATTTATTGTTATTTTTTTTTTTTGCGAGCAGACTATCTTCGAGTATGTCCCAACTAGTTTTTTCAAGTACTCGTATTCAGTGTAATGTAAAAACCGATTTCCAAAATAAGCCGAAAATGACGACTTTTTCGATAACCTGTTTTTCAAATATTTAAAATAAAAAACTGATAAGAACTGCTAGGCCATTTTATATTGAAATTTAATATGAAACCAAATAAAAATCTTGCAATATTTTTAAAAAACATTTAAAAAAGCTTGAACTTTAAATAGTATATAAAATGTTAATTTTGATTAAAAAAATTTTGAAATGTAACAAAAATTTGAGTACTACATTTATTTCGGTAGTTATTACAAAGACTGAATTACTTTTATTAAAAAAAGGCTATATTGTTATTCAAAATATTCTCCTTTATGAGTAATTCATAAATACTTATGATTACTACATGAACAATTTGTGTGAAATCTTCAAAAATCCTTAATTTGGAGCTTATTACGAAAATCACGACAAAAACATTGGGCATTTGGTTCAGGAGCGGGGCCGAAAGGGTTTTAATAGGCTTTAAATACAGAAAAAGTAATCATTATGCATTAAAAGAAAATGTTCTTCAAAATTCGTCCTTCTGCCCTCATTTGAAGCTGCTTATTCCTCATCTTTTCAACCCACACCTGCTTCTTGAGAGCTTACCACAAAACATAACAAAAACCAATGCCTGCAATGTAATTAATATCGAAAATTGGAGCATCTTTGATAAATAGCATATTTAATTATAAGTCATAATTAAAATCTATAAAACTTTGTTTCTTTAGTGTGTTATCATATCAATACTCAAATAGTGTGTTACCATTCGGTGTGGTAAAAAGCAAAATAGTTTCAAATTCCCAACATGAAAGTCAGGGAAAAAAACAAGAGGTCAAAGAGCAGTAATATAAACGTCAGCACACTAACACTCAAAAACAAATTCACAAACATTCATGTATGCCAGAATATAAATATCATCAATAATCCTGTCAATACTAAAATTTTGAAAAAACAACTACATATAAAAAGGCAAAAAAAAAAACAACATAAAGCAATAACACTAGAAAAATCGAATTGAATTTATTTCGAAATAAATATAAAATGGCGCCAAAGCGATAAGATTTGAACACAACACACACGAGGCCAACAAAATTTTTACAAAAAAAAAAAACCTAACACATGCTGAAAGCTCTTAAAGCTTCAAAGAGTGGAGAGAACAAGCATCAAATCATGCCACGCCTTAGACGATTGCTGCTGTTGGCGTTGTTTTTGTTGTTGTTGTTGTTATTGCCTGCTCAGCAAAGCCATATGTTCGAAAAACAATATGTTAGCATTAAAATTTGACAAAATAAATCCCCAAAAAATTGCACGATTCACTCGTTGAAATTGGCCAGAACAGCAATGGGCCAGAATAGCAAGCGTTGGCTGAAGCATTTTTGCACGTTTACGTAAGTTTGTGTGTGTGTATGTGTGAGTGCTTCTAAAAAACTGCAAGCGAACGTGCTGTCGACTAGCGACTAAAGCCGAAAAATAACAAAAAATCTCATAAAAAAATGTTAAGGACTTTTTGATTTTGTTTTGTTGTTAAAATTGAGCTCAAAACAGCGTGCATTTTATATAGAAAACAATTAATCAAAAACTATTTCTAATGCAATTTCGTGCGATTTTTAAAACAATTCTACGCTTATCTGAAGATTGTTTCATTTCACAAAAATATTTTTATAGAAAAGGAACAAAAACAGTCAATAAGATTGACTTTGCAATCCAGCAAAAGATTTTGTGACTATAAAAGCTTTTTAAATTTAAAGCCCGCTTGTAAAAATTAATGCCCCTATTATGTACGTATTATGTATGCGATGGTATGCGATGTTGACTCGCTTCAACTACATTTTTTCCATATAACGTATTGCATATATTTTAATTGAACGATGTAGTTTGCTACCATCTATTAAGAATTTTCAAACGACGTAGTTCAACTGAAATGTATGTAATAAGTTATACGGAAAAAAATTAGTTGAATCTAGTCAACTTAAGTTGAGTTGTAATACATAATAGGGGCCTAAGCGATGATGTCATTGTAATGCATAGATAACCATAAGTTGAATGTGCCAAAATCTAAGTTGTGCTGTTAAGTCAGGTTGAATGTATTGTATTTTACTTAAGTCTTCTAATTTTAATAAATAAAATAAATAAATAATCATCGCACTGTACATTGCTTCATTGGCTGTAATGTTGCGATTTTAAGTATTTTAAAAAAGTACGGTCCAATGATGCCGCCGCGCAGTGCGTTTTTTTTTAATTTTAGGATGACATTTGGGTTTTTTTTTGCTAAATTTTATAAAAAAATAGTTTTATTCGTCAGATTATAGAGCATGTATTATGAATGTGGTTTTAAAAATTTGATGTATTGTATGGTTTCTTTTTTTTTTTATAAAATTCGTCAAAGTTTAAACTTTTTTAAAAATAAAATCAAGTTTAAACAATAATAACTTCGAGCATAAAGTATATCTCAAGATTTTGTTTTTTAGACTTTTTTGTGATTTAATCGCCATTGAATTTATCTATAGTAATAAAACTCATTTTCTGTTTGTTTGGCCTTTATACAAATCTAAACGGCTCAACGGATTTTTCTCAAACTAGGTACACATATTAAATTTATCCCAACTTAAAATGTTACATACTTAGTTTTTGCAATGCACCCTCTGAAATTTTTCAACTAACGGTAATTTTGTTATTATAAAACTTTTTAGTATCGGAGATTTTTGTGTATTAAATTTTAAAATTTTTTTGTTATTTTGACATCAAAAACACTCACATATCTTCAAAATTGGAGAAATTTTCAGTACAACGACTTTTTCATAAAACATCGTTGCCTAAGAACGAGAAAAAAACGACATGAAAATCAAAGTTTGGTCTTTCGATGCAAATATCTCCGCTGTCCATTAATATATTTCATTCAAATTTTTTTTGTTCAAAAGTTCAATAAAATCACTTCACAAAAATAGGTTGAACTGTACCGTTAAGTCAGTGTATATATGTTTTATGATTATGTCAAAAAAGGTCCAAAATATTGACTTTTTACTCAAAAAATGACTCAAAAATTGTTGTTGTTGTAAAAACGAAATCAATTAAAAATTGCACATCTGGCTACCTTTCATATGACATAGCACTTATTTGCAAAAATTCTTCCAGCTAAGCGCAAAAATTATTTTACTGTTTTTGTCATCAAAACAACAAGGGTACCCCCTTTGATTTTTTTCGCGAAATTAATTTTTTCCAAAATTTTGTTTTTATATTTTTTACAAAAAAGTCAAGTCTCAAAAATAATTTATGTGAAAAAATTACCCCAATGTCTCTTTCCAATCAAAAGTTATGGCTAAAAATCTATTTTTTCATACCAGACTATTAATAAAACTTAGTTTTGTGTTAGAATTCTCTATACAGTTTGAACGTCCCCATTTATCTCTAAGAATGCAGTTGTGTGTCTGAAAAAATTACGATCATTTGGGATTATATAAAATCTTCTTTATAGTGGATCTACTTATTTTTTGCCTCCCCACCCCACCCCCCGCCCCCTCCTGTTAAATTTGTTTTGTTGTGATGGCTCTATTTTTTCTCACTATTGTGTCTCCGTTGTCACTTAGTTCTTTTTCAATGGTACTTTAAATGTTGTATATATATCTCAATTTTATCGAAAAAATGACTGTGAATAAGAATGCTGTTAAAGTTAATATTTTCATGTAATCAGTTTCAGCTATATGGCGATATAATTAAACATATGCGCATCTGGTCAGCACAATTATTTCATTAGTTTTGATATGTGCGTTAAATTCACAGATAGATGGCGCCACATCTGTAAGATGTGTGGGTACAGACTATACTACTTACATCTTGCGGTGAAAAGCTGAATAATGTTTTTTCAAAAGTTTCTTCAAATTTAACCCCACTCGTTTGGGATTACAGATAGGTGGCGCTATTTTCTGCTTACATAAGAATATCTGATGTTCTTATACAGCCAGCAGATAAGTTTTGCGAAATATTTTGCGAAAATGCTATTGCTACCAAACTTTTAAAAAGTAAAATAATGCAGTACTGCCAGTTTTTTCAGTCGCAGCGTCATCTAGCGTCGTCTAGCATAGTAATTTTAGTAGGTACAATCATTTTTAGCACAACGAATTTTCATAAAACATTGATAGCTAATAATGAGAAAAAAATTATATGAAAATCAAATTTTTTACTTTTAATGCAAATAACTCCGCTGTTTTTAATATATTTCATTAAAAATTTTTTGTTAAAAAGTTCAATATGTTTTTTAATATTAATCTTTGTTTAGACGTTAAAATGTCCATATCTCAAGGACGCATTGAGTCCTACCATAATTTTTATATTGTTGAAAAGGTAATTGTGCTTGCTTTAAGATTAAGTAAATATAAAAATTCTTTTTAATTTTTAAAATATGTTTTTCGTACCCCTTCTTTGAATTCAATTAGCTCACCGCAAGAGATATTGCAATTTAACGCAAGAGTTAAATTTTTAATTATTTTTTTTGTTGTTTATCACTTGTTATTTTGTTATGTATCTATATTCTTACTGCATTTAAAAGACTCTGTCTTATTTGTGAACCTTTTCTTTAAATAAATAAATAAAAAAAAATAAATTTACTATTTGTAAGAAAGTTCACCCACACAATATATATTAACACGTGTTACATACAAGAAATGCTTATTATCCGTAAGAGGTGGCGAAAAATTTCTAGCGAAATCTATATTTTGTACATCTTATTATTGTCTATAATTTCCTCTTACATAATATTTTTCCATCTCTTATAGTTTAGCTTTAACTTAAGAAATGCTCTTTTTACGCTAATATTTCAGGTCAAAGATGATTAATCTAAAATTGAATAATATCGTACAAGCCTCCTCACCCAGACCTTTCATCCGATAACTCATTTACCATTCTACCCCTTACCAATCCCGAGATCATTGACTACAATTATTACATACTATCAACGCTCATATTTCGGGTCGTGGATCATATTTCAGCACATTTATGATTCAGCACCTTTCGAATAATATTCGTTTCATTACCCTTATTCTAAAACAAATAGTAACAGAGTGTACAAAAACTTTTGTTGTTTACGTATTAACTTATAAGATTTGGTTTTTAGTCACACAAACTTGTTGTTTTGGAATTCCGCTCAAAATTTTTAAAAAATGTTATTGTAAAGAAAAAACGCGAGCAGCAATTTTTTTTTAATGTTTTTTAAATGTTACATATTTCTGAAACTTTACCACGATAAAAAGTGTTTGCATACATGTTGCTAAAGCTTCGCTAAATAAACATTTTATCAACATCAACATTGGTGTAGCTGCTTTTAATGCAGTTTGTTGGTCGGTGCGTTGATGCATAAATTTATAGCATAATTAATGCAAAATTTAATTATTTTAAAAGCAAAAATAAAGCAAAAAAAAAACTCAAACTGAAAACATTTTGTATTGTTTACATATGCAAAAAAAAGGACAGTCGTGGCAAAAATAAACTAGACACTTGAGTTACAATTGACAGCAACTAGCGACCTACGCATGATAATGTTTGCCAAAACAATAATCTAAAAACAGAAACAAAAACAACTCCAATGATATTAAGATAGCATAAACACACATGCAGATATGCAAAATACAGTGACAAAATAAGTGAGATACACTCAAACACCCACATATGTACACATGGGCGTCACCAAAGGGGCAGCTGCCCCCTAGATATTAACAAAAAAATTCAGACATAGTCATATGCATTTCCACAGAAAAGTCTACCACCGTGACCAAAAATTATTATTAAATTATTATTATTAAAAACTTATTCACCCCTATTATGTAAGTCAGTGTCGACACGTCGACGACGACACTTTTCGAATTGGTATTGGCGTTGTCAATATTGATGTTTATCGATATCTTTTGTCACATTTTTGGCATTGGCTAAGCAACATTGATGTCGGCGTCGACGTGAAACAGCACTAATTCTGTCGACACAGTTTTTGTAGGTGACAGGCACAACGACACATTCTTTTTGAACGCAAAAGGAGTTGCAGTTAAACAATTTGTAAGTAAAATTTATTGTTTTCCTTAAATATGCTGTGAATTTACTTAATTTGTGAAAAAACATTTAGGAAATGGTAAATAATTAACAAATTCAGGGCAGTTTTCGATGTTAGTTGCCAAAATAGGGAAAAATCCGAGTATTGCCAAAAGATTCAGTAGAGGAACGATTCCCTCAAAACTTCAAAGATCAGTGGACAAAAATATCAACGAAATTGAATGGTTTGGGGCCACCACTAAGAGACTTTGATGGTTGGCAAAAGGTAACACATATAAACGGTTAATGTTTCTTTTTGTACCTACATTTATTTAATTTGAAAATTTGGCGAGATTTGAAATGTAAAGTAATAAAAAAAAAGTACACAATAAAGCAGAGAATCGTGCAACAGGTGGTGGAATCAATAAGCAAATGCCTCTTAGCCCACTCGATGAAGAGGTCGCCAATCTTCTCCAATTCGGAAAGCAACTTAATCCACAAGGTGTGGGCCTGGGAGTAGTGGTTGCTGTTGGCGAAGTTGCAAAAACTGCTGTGGAAGAAGACCAGGATAAAGCTTCATACATTCAATTTGATGCTCTTGAGACTGATCTTGAAGTTATTCCGGAAGAAAAAAATTTTGGAATTAGCAAATGAAACTTTATTGCAGATTTTAGAACCAGACCCACCTGCGAGTAGAAAAAAAAACACGAAATAACGAGCGAAGACAACGGTCAAGCCTACTTGAAAAGCATGACGCAATGCAGGAGCGTGTGTTCACACAAATGTCCACTACTCTCACAGAAATGTCTTCCAGTCTAATTTCTTTCAAAAATAACTTAAAAGATACTTCACGGTACCAACGAAAATTGCTGCAGGTAGAGGAAAAAAAATCAAAGTAATGGAAAGGCAACAGGAAAGGGAAGAAGACTTATATGAATCGGAAAGGAAACTAAAGAAGATAAAAATGCAAATAAAAAAAAAGAAGTACAGGTCCTGGACGCTTTGAAACAATCATGAATTTCTTCAAGTTGTTGCAATAGAGTGGAAAAAGTTAGGCGCTGATAACCGCTGCTTTGCATTATATTTTTTATGGAATATTTTAAACCCAGCAGCCCATGCAGAAACTTCCTTCAAGAAATCATCACGAAAAGTTCGTCAATAATGCCGCGAACTACTGGGGATGTCGAGATAGAATTGATGTCGGCGTCGGCATTGACATACACAAAAGGGGTGATTATTTTATGATATTATCTGAGAGAAATATTATAATTTTAATAATTAAAGCAATTTATACAAAAATTCATTTACCATTCTGATCAAAATCGACTGCATTTTTTTACAAATATAGTTGTTTTTACAAAATTTTTTTTTAGTAAAAATAGTAAAGATAGTGAAAAAATTATTGAGGCAAGGAAAGAAAAATATATTAAATTTGTTTTTTAATTACTTAATTACATAAGTACTGAATCACCCAATTAAGCTACAATAGAAATTTAAGTAACGCAACACCAGTAAAGTTACGCCAGATCACAAAGCATAATACAAAAAAAAATTGAAGATTTTTAAATTCGATCACTTGGAAAATAGACTTGAATTATTTCAAATCATTCTAAAAAAAGGTTGCATACAAAAAGTCATGCCCAATTCAGAGAGTTTTGCAAATTTTGTAATCCAAGTCAAAAGTCACTTCTCTTTTTTATAACGTAACGCCAACACATATTTTTTCTTATATGTTTAAATCTTTATGGTCGATTGTTGCCATTGTTTTAATATAGTGCTACTTAATTACTAGGCAAATATAAAAAAAACTTTTTAGAAATTAGACTATTTCATTCGTATTTTTTTTAATATTTCTTCGTACAAATCGTACGTAACTCCAGTTTGGAAATGCTCGTATGCAAAGCAAACAAAGTCTTAAGTCCATTCACTAGACTTGTTTAACTGATTATTTCCGCACGTCAAAACTCGAGTGAATTCACTTATTCCATTCATTCACAGTGTTTCCGTGCCTCATTTTATTTATTTATTACCTATTATTAATTTGAACATAAATTAGTACAGTAAGATACAAAAAGATCTTTAATTAGTTCAACCCATAAGAATATATATTCAACTAATATATTATTAATAATTCCAAGCGAAATGTGTTACTGAGTTCACATTTCCTGTTATAATGATAATTTTCCTGTTATATGTTAAGCCTTGGACACCTTATTACGTGATGGTAATAGTGCAACTCGAAAAAATGCCTTTCAACTTTTTGCTGCTGCTTCCAGAGATTCGTTTATTTTTGACATTATTTTGATAGCTAAATACTCGGCTTTGCTGAAACCTGTTGTAAACGTGCTTCAATACATAGCTTTGAACATGGTAAAGGTCTCGCAACAAACTAACGCATTGCTTAAGAGCCACCATGTTTAGGTATGGTTAAGGTGGAGGCAGGTCTTTAAACAATTATTGGTCCGTTGTAATACCACAGAATGGAAGAAGGGAGTAATCAAGTTAAACTTTTTTGTGTAGTTAGAATGTTCTTAATGTGGCAAAAGCTGTAGAAACCTGTGATATTATATCAGAAGCAAGTGTTATGCCCTACCTTAGTCAAATCAAGGTTATTGGCCTTTATAGTCTAGTGGAGAGTGAGCTAGACTATCAACCCAGAAGTCCCTGGTTCCAATCCGGGTTCGGGCATGGTTCTTTTCACTTTCTTTGTTCTTTCCTACATTTTGGAACTATGTAAAACTATAAATCCACAACTAAATTGTGGAAAGTGTGGAATTAAGGGACACAAATAATTAAGGGCTGGAAATGCTTGCCGAGGTTAAGGCATAACACTAGCCTCGGTTAAAGGCAATTCAAATTGTCTTTCACGTTTGTTTCACCTAATCAATAATTAAAGTATGGTTCCAATCAGTTCCTCTAAATAACCTATCACTTTCCCTTCAGGTCAAAGACCAAATCTTGTTTGTAATAGGCGCATGCCTTGGTTCTTTGATCTTTAAAAAGAAACTAAGCGTTTCTCTCCACAAACTTTTAATACCACCACCAACCAGGGACTTTTTGTCGCGAGAATCCCGAAAAAGTCTCAGCTAAAATTATAAACGATGCAATAAACGAAAACAACATCATCAAAGAAACCATCCAGCAGAAAGCCCTTCAAAATTCTGGAAAAACTCATTAAAAATACCATACTTGGACTCCAATGGTATCAATTTACTTGGACACTCAATCATTCGTAAATCATTATCTGCACAGAAAACTTATTTATAAAAAAATTACAAGATTTTCATAATAAAATCTTCAAGAAGTTTACAAAAAATCCTCGAAGATTATGTTTTAATAAGCAATAAGTGTCAAATTTTAATATGTGCACTCTTTCATGATATTTTTCTAAAATATACAATTAAAAACTTTGTTACCAATTTTATTTATTGTACTGTCAAGAGCTCTTAGAGCTTTAAACAATAAACTTTGTGTTAATTTTCTATGATTTAAATACAAATTCTAAATGTTTGATAGTTTAAATTATTCTTGATTTTATGTACAAATTCTAGTCTTTTGATAGTTTAAAATCGTTTATTGAGCTTAAGGTCAGGTTAGAACAATTAATTGCTCTAATGAATTTTTTTTCTAAAGAAACAACATTATCAATATGAAAAGGAAAACATCACTGGCTGATTTTATTGCAATTTCGGCCTTGCTACAGGCTTCATCAGAAATCTTTCGTCGTGCCAGCGCATGTTAGCGCACTGCACCACAGAGGCGATTTCAGTGTCAATTTATCAGTTGTTCTCCCTTTTATACTCTTTTGTTTCTGTTCATTTTGCTTTTTTTAGTCTATGCTTATGTTATACAATCGCCGTAGCTAGAGGTAGTAAGACTTGCACTGCAAACAAGTGAAAAGTAGGGAAGAGTAAGGAGTTTTGAAGCACTCTTTGTTTGGGGGTCAAAACTACCGCAAAAATAATTTTTTTTTACATTTTTATAAATAGAATTTCTAGAGCAACATAAAATACACTTTTTGGTTGAAGGAGTTGCATTAAATCAAAAATCATCGACAATTTGTGCCTGCTGGCCCAAAAAACTGATTTTTGAAGTTGTGAAGCACGACTAAAAATAGCAGAAAATTGCATTTTTTGTTAAAATTCTTTATTGGGATCGGAGAAAATGACAAATTATTATGATTATTATGTATTAAAGTTAAGAAAATGGAACAAATTAAAAATTTATCGGGACTAGCTATCGGGACGAGTGCAAGTACAAAACTGAGATATTAGGTGAAACAATGTTGACAGTAGGTAAGAGCTAACAAAACCACTGCCAAGCAACATCTATGGCCGTGCTTCGCAACTCGCCCTGCTTTAAAGCTCCCCACTGCTCCCTACTCTTGACTCTACCTACAATTCATACTTTTCCCATCCACCATTGAAAAACTTGTAGCCCCCTGGGTCATCGGCTGACGACGCCCTTGTACGCACATACATACAGACATATATTTTTTTAAATGACACGTGTGCATACATATCTGATGCGCATCAGTTGATTATATTTGTCGTCAAAATTCATATTATGATGGATTAAGGATATTATAATTTTACCATGTCGAATGGTAATAACAGCTACAACAAAAACAACAACAACAACAACAACAGCAGTATAAATAACAAAACCAAGGTAACGGCAAAAACTACTTTGGGCATGATGTTATTGTTGTTTTTGTCATATCATAGCTATTTGTTTATATTAGTAGTTTACAAAATATTTGCAAAATTTTGCAAATTAGATCAACTGATGCGCGAAATAGCAGCATGTTGCTGATGTTTTTGGATGTTGTCATTGCTGATGACTTAAATTAATTGAATGCTTTTTAATTGAAGCCAAATAACAAAATTATCCAAGGTTATGCGAGAAGAGCGCAAAGTTTGAAAAGTTTTTGATACTTGTTCGTTGCAAATAATATTAAAAAAATTGTATTTATTATAAATTATTGTTTTTTTTTTAATTAAAATGAATTTTCAGCAAATTGTCAAAAAAATGTACTCGTTGCAGGGTCACTAATTAAGTTGCATGTCCACTTGCGGCAGATTCGATTTTAATAGGCACTTCGACTGCATTTGGAACGATAAACGTCATGCAAAAAGTAACAAACAGCTCAAAATAAATTTCCACAAAACTCATAAAAGAGCTTTGAAAAAACGCTTTACTCCAGCAAAAGCAAAGTGGTGCAAAAAAAGTGCAACATTTTGTATCAAAGGATTTCATTATCGAGATTCTCGCAAAATATTTCAATATTAAAATTTGTGTTCAATAAACAGCCAAAGGCAATAGCAATATAAATGCAACAGCAATATACTAAGACACAAATACATTCACACACTCATACTCACACAAACACATACAGTCACGCATAAACATTCAGTCGCATCCCAATAAGCCAAACGTATTAGTTTCGGATTTTAAATCAGAACGAATTCTCGGGCAATTTGTTCGTTAACGATTTATTTGCGAATACGCTATGGGAAGAAAGTTACTAATTATGTACTAGGGCTAGAAATCTCATGTAAAGGCATGTTTTACTGGGCATCTTAAAATGGAAATGGTGTAGTTATATTTACGAATCATGAAATTTACCTTAAAATATCATTCAATGATATATTGATTAAATTGATAAAGATCAATTTTAGGTAGATCCAATGAAAAATGTTTTTTATTTTATACAGAGGTTTTAACAAAATGTGTTTTTAAAAATTGCAAAAAATTCTATGTTTGTAGGTGAATAAGAGTTATAATAAAACATAATTTCAAAAATTTCTTTATGCCTTAATGTTTGTATAAGTAAGGAATTTATATTTTTAGAAGATTTGGATAGGTGTTTATTGAAAAATAAAAAGTTACAAGCAAAAAACATGTTTTTTTTTTAACAAAAAGGACTTTTAAGAGAGTCAAAATTGCTCCGATAAATTTTCTCCGATTTAAAAAAAAAGTATGCAGAAATCGTTTTTATGAGTTCCTCTAACTTTTGAGACCCCGAACGGCGGAATCCAAATTTTGATCCGGTCTATTATTGGTATTTTTTTGAATAACGGTTGTTTGAAAATGGCTCTTATTGAATCTGGCCACTATTGAGTTAACAGCAATCCGTTCACATGCATCATGTGAGGACAAAAACTGAAAAAGATTCTTAAAATGTATATTATTGGCTGTAGCTAGACGTAGAGGTATTTAAAAATATCGTTTAGAATTAATGACGGTCACTTGGAAAAAAATTAACATTTTCGCATGTTTTTCAATAGAAAAATGTTTACAAAAATAAAAAAAAAAACATTAAAGAAAACGTCTACGTGAGCGTAAAGACGCACGTTTTCTACAAAACCCAATTTGAATGAAAACAATCGGCCAAAAAATTTGTTAGTTATGCTGCCAACCGTTTATTTACGAATATTAATTGTTTTTTTAGGGACCGAAAATAACGATTATTTTTTAAATTTTAGATCAAAAGGTCATGTATAAAAAGTTGTTGTATAATTCTTTTAAGTAAAGCAATGTGACGCTAGGGAGTTAGAGATTCCATTTTTTACATGATTTTTTTTTTATTATTTTAAAAATAAAATTACCTCAAACCAAATTTTTTTATCGATATTTTAGATCAGAGATAAAAGTAATGTTGTTGTCATTTTTTTTTAATCAGAAATAAAAGTTATTTCGTGGTCGTTATTTTTTCAATCAGAAATAAAAGTTATTTCGTGGTCATTATTTTTTCAATCAGTAATAAAAGTTATTTCGTGGTCGTTAATTATTTCAATAAGAAATAAAAGTTATTTCTTGGTTGTTTTTTTTTGTGGTTGACAGTTAGTTGTACTATTTGACCGTTACTTTTTTCGATCAGAAATAAAAGTTCTTTCTTGTTCATTATTTTTTCAGTCAACAATTTTTTATTTTTTAACTTTATATTTCGATAAGAAATAAAAGTTATTTTTGTATCGATTTTTTCGATCAGAAATAACAGTTATTTTTGACCGTTATTTTTCAATCAGAAATAAAAGTTATTTTTTACCGTTATTTTTTCGATCAGATATAAAAGTTATTTTTTATCGTTTTGTTTCGATTAGACCTATGACGTTTTTCAACTAAACTCTTCTTATAACATAATCTCTATTAGCAAAATTACAATGCAGCAGTTGCAACGAAACAAAGCAAATTAATCTGATTGTCTTATTGGGTAAGAAACGAAATACAAACAAGAAAAAAGCGAAACTGCCTGTCAAAACAAACCAAACACCGTAGCCATTTTTTTGTGTTAGAGAAAATATGAGCACCCCAACGATATATGATTTTTTTTAAAAAGTTATTGAATCCTGAGTACTGTTGCATATTCATAATTGTTTTGTTGAAAAATCTTTTTTTAGTTTTTTGTATACAAACTATAATAAACGTTATGTTACAGATTTTTTCCTTCAAAAAAATACAACTTTTTATAAGTTTTTTTTATATAACTGAACTAGAACTAAAAGCAAACTGCAATCCAGGACCGATGAAACAGGAAACTGAAAAAATCTAATTAAATTTTGTAATATACGAGTATTTGTTATACTTATAAAATTAAAACTTTCGATCAAATTTTTCAACTTTTGTCACCATTTTCCAACTTTAAGTGCCATTTGTCATTTTTGTTGCCAATTCTTTTAATATTCAAATAAAGATTAGCTCTCAGCACTCTCACATTATAAAATTTAAACAAATTTTCTGTATTGATATGTTAGTTTTTTTATAAAAATTATAGCAGTCAAAAAATAATTTTTTTCTTCTGTTCGAAAAAAATCGATCAAAAATTAACTTTTATTTCGGATCGAAAAAAAATAACGGTCAAAAACAACTTTTATTTCTGATCGAAAAATAACGACCAAGAAATAACTTTTATTTCTGATTGAAAAAACAAACGGTCAAACAATAACTGTTTTTTCTGATCGAAAAAAATAACGACCATGAAATAGCTTTTATTTTTTAATGAAAAAATAACGATCACGACATAACTAGTGTTTTTTATAAAAAAACAATAATGAGATATAAATAACTTTTTTGTGATTGAAAAAAAAAAAAACCACCAAGAAAGAACTTTTATATCTGATCGAAAATATATCAATCGACAAAAAAAACTTGTATTAAATTATTGATTGATCGCAATAGTCGTTATTGGCGGTCCCTGGTTTTTTTTTTAAAAATGACCCAAAAACTTGACATTGCGTTTTTTTTTTTAAACAGTAAACCGGAAATTAGTATGAAATAAATATCTGTTTTTCACACATAACATTTTTTAAATATATTATTTTTACCTGAAAAACTAAAATATTATAGTATTTGGTACCAATATTGAATATATGGTAATTTTAGAATGGTATCTCCATTCGTTTAGAAGATAGCTTAGACTGCTGCACGAAAAAAATATCCCTGTATAGCGCGTTGTGCGTCACCTTCGTACTTTATTTCATGTCAACATGTCAGCTAGCACAAAAAGGTTGTAAAAGTGTCGCCCATACAGATACAAATCGTAATTGTAACGTAATTACAATTGAAAAAGCAGATATTTTACGCTTATTTTGTAACAATTTAGGTTGCAATTATGTGAAAAATGTGTTATACTAATGTATAACACATGACATAATGACAGATTCAAATAAACTCTGTCACAAATAGCTTGAACAAAATCTTAGCTCTTATTTTTATTGATAATGAGATAAATGCCAATTGTGTTGAATCAGATTTACTTCTTTCAAATAATAGTTTTCATCATAAAGCACTTTTAATACAATTAGAAATTCTTATTAATGATACATCTGCCATAGAAGAAGATACTTTTGTTTTTGCATTTAAAAAAGCTGATTACACAGCGATATCTACATTTTTATCGAGTGTGGATTGGCGTCTGGGTTTTGGTGATATCTTGTCAGATAATTATGACTTTTTTATCGAAATTATAAATCAAGGACTTACTCGCTTTGTTCCTATTAAAAAGATAAGGAAAAGTTCTAAGCCGGAGTGGTTCAATAAAAGTCTTTCAAAATTAAAAAACCGTATGAACAAATTGTTCAAAAAAAGTAAAATAAATATATCTTTTCGTCAAAACTATTTACAGGCGCGTAGTGAATACGCATCTCTTAAAGTATCGCTCTACAAATCTCACCTTAATAAGCTGGAGTCTGATATTAGAGAAAATCCGAAGAACTTTTGGAATTTCTTAAATAAAAAAAGGAACACGAAGGGTTTCCCTAAAAATATGTTTTTTTAACGAAAAAACTGCAAGTAGCACTTCAGACGTCACAAATCTTTTTGCTGATTATTTTCAATCGAATTTTTTATAAGACGACGGAGATGACGTAAACTGCCCTTTTTATTATAATGACAACCCTATTATTGAAATGGGTTCATTAGTTCTTTCTGATGATGATGTCTTACTCGATTTGCTCACTCTAGACATTAATAAAGGAACTGGTCCTGATAATATTCCCCCAATATTTCTAAAAAACTGCGCAGCTGTGCTAGCCCAGCCATTAGCGCTTTTATTTAATTTATCTATAAAGACAGGGCAGCTTTTGAATATTTGGAAAGAATCCATTATAATCCCTATCCATAATTCTGGATCTAGGCAAAATATAGCGAACTATCGACCGATATCAAAATTGCCCTTGATCCCTAAATTATTTGAGTCAATTGACAAAAAACACATTTATGCTAGAATTAAAAACTCTATCTCTGAATTCCAACATGGTTTTGTCAGTGGTAAATCTACTTCTACAAACCTAACACTGTTCTCTCACTTCATTAAAACTGAAATGGAAAAAGGCAATCAAATTGACGTAATTTTTACTGATTTCGCCAAAGCCGCCTCAGCACTCCATTATGGTTAAAAAACTTTCCCTAATGGGGTTTCATTCCTCTTTGTTATCCTGGCTGAGGAATTACCTTTCTGATAGGTATCAAGTTGTTCGTATTAGTAACTGCTACTCAAAATCTATTACTAACCATTCTGGTGTGCCCCAAGGAAGCCACCTTGGACCTCTATTGTTTGTCTTGTTCATCAACGATCTCCCAAACTTTTTACAGCATACTAACTGTTTGATGTATGCTGATGATGTTAAACTGTTTAATTCGGTTTCTTCAACTTCCGACCATCGACTTCTTCAAAGTGATTTAAACAATATGATTAAATGGTGTTCAGTTAATAGACATTATTTAAATGTTGCCAAATGCAACATTATGTCCTTTTATATGAAAAAAGAACCAAATTTTTTTAATTACTCAATCGCAAATAGTAGTCTTTCACGTGTCGAGTCTACATCTGATCTGGGAATTCTATTTGATAGAAAAATTTCTTTTTCCAACCATTACGATTGCATAATTACTAAGGCTAATGCAATGATGGGTTTTTTGAGGCGTAATTCGAAGGAATTTAAGGATCCATATACCCTTAGAACGTTATTTTTATCTTTAGTAAGGTCTATCTTGGAATATGGATGTGTGATCTGGGATCCATATTACGAGGTAGATTCTTTGCGATTGGAAAAAATACAAAAACGTTTCACTCGTTACATAATGTTTAAATTAAATTGGAATTTTATGCCAACGTACGTATCTAGGTGTGCTCTTCTGGGTCTTAATACCTTAGCCTCCAGACGTAAATTTTTTCTTGTTATTTTTGTTTGCGATATAATTATGTCACATATAGACTGCGCGCCACTCCTCGCTCTTTTAAGAATATATGCGCCTGAGAGATATTTTAGGCAAAGAGATTTTTTTTACATTCCGTATCATAGGACAAACTATGGCCGTAATGTTCCTATTAATAATATGTGCTTAGCGTTCAATTACATAAGTGCTCAAATAGATCTCACTCTGAATAGACAAACTTTTAAACAAAATTTATTAAGAATTGTTTAAAATGAATTTATAAAAGTGTAATATTCTTTAATATAATTATGTTTACATTTTATTAGTTTTATATCATATTTTTTTATAATTTATATGTTATTACTCAAACTGTTAAACGATTGTTGATAGTTAAAATAGAAATAAATAAATAAATAAATAAATAAATTATAAATGTGTTGTTGGTACAAACTTAAGTTGAACGCCACAAGATGAAACATCCAAAAAAGTTTTTATTGTGTTATTCTTACGTTACAATTCAGGGAAAATAACATGAATGTAACAAATATTTTGCTTTATTGAAGTTATTTTTTGTTATAATGACAGATTTTTTAACAAGAAAGAGTACTGATGACATAAATATTCCTGACTAAAAAAAGTTCTTAAAAAGTTTAAAAATGTTTTTGCATACACAATTCCTTAATATAATTTTCATTAAACCAGTGATAATTATTTGGAGTGTATTTTAAAAGTCCAAGACAAATTGGAATGTAAAAAAATGTCGAACAAATAAATTGAAAATATGAAGAGTTATACACTAAAATTTTACAACAAAGACCATTTTTAACCGACTTCAAAAAGGAGGAGGTTCTCAAGTTGGTTGGTTCCTTTTTGTTTTTTTTTTTTTTAATGTATGTACATCGATAGCTCTTAAAGTACATGCCCGATTGCCACAATTTTTTGTCAACAGATAGAGATATCAAACGCTGAGGTGCCCGTCTAAAAAAGTGGGCGTATTCGATACATGGGCGTGGCAATATAAGTAACACTTTTTATATCGAATAACATTAACACTATAGTACTAAAATTTAGTACAGGGGTTGGCACAATTATTAAAGGTTATGCTTAAAAAATGGGCGTAATTCGATAAAGGGCGTGGCAGTATAATAAAAACGCTGCAACTGCAATAATATTGACGCTAGGGTATTGAAATTAGGCACAGGGGTAGGCATAATAATGAAAATTTACTGCGAAGAAAGTGGGCGTTGTTGAACAAAAGAGCGTGGCAATATAAGAAAAATACTGTATCTCAGTTAATATTGATGCTAGGGTACTGGAAATTGGTACTAGGGTTGGA
The DNA here is from genome assembly GCA_963920525.1 of Dichetophora obliterata. Lineage (NCBI taxonomy): Eukaryota > Metazoa > Arthropoda > Insecta > Diptera > Sciomyzidae > Dichetophora > Dichetophora obliterata. The sequence continues at coordinate 19,523,721 of OY986438.1, read as the reverse complement.
ACAATTATGACAAATTACGGTCAAAAACGTGCGCGTTGTTCGACAAAGGCGTGGCAATATTAGAAAAACGCCATAACTCGAATAACATTGACACTAGGATACTGAAATTAGGTACAGTGGTAGGCATAATTATGAAAATTTGCGGTCAAAAAAGTGGGCGTTACTGGACAAAAGGGCGTGGCAATATAAGAAAAATACTTTTTTCAGTTAAAAATAACACTAGGGTACAAAAATTCGTTACAAGAATGGGAAATTTGTTATCATAATCTCTAAAAAGGAAGAATTAAAAACTTTTTAATAAAAAAAACCAACTTCAAAACCACTATAAAGTAAAAAATAATTTTAAATTACTTTTCACATTAATTCTTGGTCAAATTTGTTAATTTATTTATATAAATTGTAAATCTTATTAGTATAAATTTTTTTCTATTTTGTATTATTATTATAAATACATTAATTTCTCCATGAATATAAAACCCTTAAAGTCGGCGCTTATATAATCAGACTTTTATAAAATTAACGCTCCGGCTTCAAAGGTTTTATATTCACGGAGAAATTAATAAATTTATGATAATAATACAAAATAGAAAAAATTTATAGTAATAAGATTTCCAATTTAATAATATATATAAATAAATTAACAAATTTGACCAAAAATTAATGTGCAAAGTATTTGAAAGTTATTTTTTACTTTGTAGTGGTTTTGAATTTGATTTTTTTTTATTAAAAAGTTTTTGTCGATGAATGTGTTTGTGTTTTACTATTGGGGGTTGGAATTAATTTTAAAGGTTTTTTTCGGTTTTTGAGCATTTATTTAGAAACAACGGTACAATGTATATTATTCAAAGTATTGTCCATCGTTAGCTACAACATTTTCCCATCTTTCTGGCAGCATATGGATTCCGCGCCGGAAGAACGATTCGTCTTTTGAGGCAATCCACGAATCGACCCATTTTTTGGTATCCTCGTAAGAAGTGAAGCGCTGCTCAGCCAAGCCATGCGTCATCGATCTGAATAGGTGGTAGTCGGAAGGGGCTATGTCTGGGCTATAAGGCGGGTGGGGTAGCACATCCCAATTCAGCGCCTGCAACGTTTCCTTGACGGTTCTTGCAACATGTGGCCGTGCGTTGTCATGTTGAAAAACCACTTTGTCGTGTATTTTGGCATATTCCGGCCATTTAACCTTTAATGCTCGGCTCAATTGCATCAATTGTTGTTGGTAGCGTTCCCCAGTGATGGTTTCGTTAGGTTTTAGCAGCTCATAGTACACGACACCCTTCTGATCCCACCAAATACACAGCATAAGCTTGGCGCCATGAATATTCGGCTTGGCCCTCGATGTTGATGCATGGCCGGGTGGTCCCCACGATTTTTTTCGCTTAGGATTATCGTAATGGATCCACTTTTCATCGCCAGTGACAATACGATGCAAAAAACTCTTCCTTTTATGCCGTTGAAGCAGTTGTTCGCACATGCAAAATCGCCGTTCAACGTCTCTCGGCTTCAACTGGTACGGCACCCAACTTCCTTGATTTTGAATCATTCCCATGGCCTTCAAGCGTTTGCCGACCGTTGATAAGTCGACTCCCAATGATTCTGACAATTCTTGAAGGGTTTGACACGGGTCTTCATCGAGCAAAGCCTCCAATTCCTCATCTTCAAACTTTTTCGGCTGGCCCGGACGCTCTTTGTCTTCCGTATCAAAATCACCACTTTTAAACCGACGGAACCAGTACTCACAAGTAGAAATCGATGGAGCATAGTCCCCGTAAGCCTCAGTAAGCGTGCGTTGTGCTTCAACCGCTTTTTTCTTCAAATGGAAGCACAAAAGTAAACCTTCCCGCAAATTGCGTTTTGTTGGAACGAAAGTCGACATGTTCACAGAGAAAAAAATATATGTTGTTTACACTTGAGTGGAATGACACATACTGAAAAATGAAGCTTAGACAATGTGCTTTGAAATGAATATAGTCACAGGTGTGCCCGATGCGATCTATTGATAGTTACGCCATCTCTTAGAAAACCTTTAAAACTAATTCCAACCCCCAATACTAGAAAACTCACGTGCCAACCAAAAAAAAAATAAAAATTTTAAAATATTTTGGAAATTAGATATATTTCAATTTTTTCATTTGCGCGTAATAATCTTTAATATATAGCTAAATACATTTTTTAAGTTCCTTGTGTCATATTGCACTGAAAATTTAAAAAAAAAATAATAAATACTAAGTAAATCTTATTTGAATTTATTCAAATCAAAAATCATTGTGTAAAAAAAAATAGTGTTACAAATTACTAATTTGAAACTTTAATACAATCAAATATGGTGAGTATGAAGTTTTTAGATACTTTTTTCCAAAGTTCTTGCAACTGAATAATAACCTCAATACATAGTTCTTGCAACTTACTAAATATCAAAAGTTACAAAAATTTTTTTAAAGTTGTTGCAACTGAATAGTAACCTTAATGCAGCATTTACTTACAACAATTTTATTCAAAACTTCTAGCAACTGAATTATAACTCCAATACAACGTTCATGTAACTAATTATATTATATAAGTTGCAATGGCTTTTTCTAAAGTTCTTGCAATAGAATAATAACCTCAATACATCGTTCTTATATCAAGCAAACTTTTATAAGTTACAATTATGTTTTTTAAATTTGCATCAACTGAATAATAACCTTAAAACAGCACAAGTTTGCAATGATTATTTTCAATGTTCTTGCAACTTAATAAAAATTACAATTCAATGTTATTAACTACATTTTTTAAGTTATAATAATGTTTCCTTAAGTTTTAACAACTAAATAATAACCTCAATACAGCATAAGGTTTCAATGACTATGTCCAATGTTCTTGTAACTGAATAAAAACCTCATTTCAACCTTCTTGCAACAACACAAATTCTCATAATTTCACACTGATTCATTGTCATTCAACGAAAAATTTGTTCTATTTGGTAGTCTCGTTGAACGCTGAAATAAAACAAAAATGGATTACATGGTAGTAGAAGCCTACACAAGGAAATTGACAAGCAACACAGAAATTTTTGTAAACAATAAAATTAATATTTTGTTTATGGCATTTAAGTGCGTCACAGCAGAATTAGAAACATTTAGTTGTAGTGACTTCTCTAAATCTTAATTAAAAAAAATTCTTCAAACCGAAGTTTTGGACATTTAGGCTGAATTTTTCAGTACGAGTTTAAACTTAAGTCAAATTAAACCTAGCTTAAATCACCAAAATTGGACGTTTAAACTTGGTTTAGGCAAAAAAGAAACTCATTATATGATAATTTAAGCCAATTTAACTGCAACTAATAGTTTAAATATCCAGTTAAACCAAGTTTAAACGTCTTATTTTAGAGAGTTAAACTAGGTTTAATTTGACTAAAGTTTAAACTCGTACTGAAAGACTGGCCCTTAGTTGTTTTTACATTGATATAACTTAATATAAACATAAAGCAACTTAGTCGCATCTAGGTTGCTAATTCATTGCTGTATTTGTTACAATTACAATACACAATCATTTTTATAGGTGCTACAAAAATAAATGTTGTAATAATGTTGATTAATGTGAAACATTTTTAACACAAGTGCATTTATTTGTAACAGAATAACACCATAGTTTTACTTATTTGCAACGGAATATTACTTACTTTTTTGAATGATTTGTTACAAATTACTAATTTGAAACTTTAATACAGCCCATTTGTGACTAAATTTGTTTAAAAAAACTAGAATACCACCGAATTATAACATATTTTTGCTACAAATCGAAATCTGTGCTAACTGGGATACCTTCTTAACACCAACCTCTCAAATTTTATTTTAAGGAAGTTAAAAATGCAAACCTTTCCAACAATATATCTATAATATTTCCAGCAATTTATAAGAAATTTAAATAAAATGGAGAAACAAAACAAATATAATAAAATATTATTATTACTTGAACAATATAATTTATAATAAAATTATTACAATATTTATTTAATGACTATATTTAGTAACAACGAGTAAATAAAAACTTTTAATTTAAAAAAAATTGGATTTAATATACATTCGAAACGAATACGGATTTGCCATTGTGGGCTCGTTTCAAAATATTCGCCAAGATGACAAGAAAACAGACATATTTTTCATATAATTTGAAATGAAGAAATTGTTGGCTGAATTAATTTTCTTTCTTTGTTTTAATTTATGTTTGTTTTTGTATTAACAAAGCTTGATTTTTTTTTCGAAATTTCGATCATTTCGAGTTCGCCATGACAAATCCGATATCTCGTATTCGTTTAAAATTCAAATTGAATCCGACTTTGTTTTGGTGTTTATTGGGATACGTCAAACATTCGTTTCGCACAAAAACGAACACGTTTGTCGAGCATTTATTAAATTTCTGTCTATCTAAATATTGAATGTTTGTTGCCAAAGATATGCAAAGGGATATCGCAAACATACGCTTGCACAAGCAAACATGCAGTGCATAAAAATGCATGCAAATATAACGAAAAATATTTAACAGCTTTGTTGGTGGTAGTACGCAATAAGTGTGTACGTGTGAGTACTTTGGAATGTGTTGCGCATCTATAAAGGTAAATAATAAATAAATATCAGAAAGTCAATATCGATGCACACAAACAAAAAATATATACGACCAAACACATGCACAAAAGCAATTTACGTACACAATCTTGTCGTCTGCCGATTTATAAAGCTCGTATTAATATTTTTCATGTTGTTGCCAATGGCGATTGTCGTCAGTATTTCATACAAATAAAACCACTTTTTTAACAAATATCAACGAGTTAGTCAAACAGTCACAAAAGCTTTTAGACAGTCACAAAAAAGATATTAATTTCAAAGCTATTTTTTTGGTCACTTAAGCATTTACCTTGAATTTTAGCTGGATAAAGTTTTTACATGATTGAAAGATAAAGCCTCTTAAAACAGCACAAAAGCACTAAGAAGCAGAAATTATAGTAAAAAAAAATAAAAACAGACAAATCAAAAACTTAGCAAATATATGTAGGTATAAAAATTATCAATGAACAAATGCAATCATAGTAAAAGTAACGTACCTACCCCTAAAATTCCAAATGAATTTTTGGTTTGCTTATAAACTTTTATATTGAGTATTATAAAAAATTTATATTTCATTCATAGTTTTAAGGTACCATAACACATCATCATTCCAAAACCAATATTAGTAACATAACCGTTGTCATCTAAAGTCTTTCATGCTCGTTTTCAAAAACTTAAAATTGAAAATTTTTCTTAAATAGCTACAACCAAACCAAAATTCTATAGTCTTAAAAGTACGTCATTTTTTGTATCATCATACTTTTTTAAGTGTTATTCCTATTAAACTGTTTTTAAGTTTAATTTCTGTGCAATTAATTGTAGTACTACATTGAGAAAAACTTCATAATTCTACTAGACCTGTAGATTTCCACATCCAACCTATTTCATTTAAAGACATAGTCTTTAAAGCCTAGTATGCCGTAGTAATGCAAATTTAATTCTACACGCGAAATTTTGATATAGACTCAACACTAACACATACCATAACGTGTTTGTTGAATGTGTTATTTAAGCATTTTTGTTGAATGTCAAATTTCCACGGCAATTAAATGTACGAACATATAAAAGACAGCGAAATTTTGATATTTAAACTCTCCAATCATGATTGTGAACTTGGCTGCATTAAACAATTTTTCGGTTCAACAGCGTACTGACCAAGGAAAAAAAAATTTCCCTACCTTTTCGCTGTCAAAATCGAAATGCTTCTTCCGTAAGAAAGAAGATTTATTTTCGCTTAGAAAGCATATTAAGCTTTAAATGTAAAAGTATTGCTTAATATGTTAGAGGGTTATACAATTTATCGGAATTATCAGCAACATTACTGTTGGATCATTTTCTAAACGCCATTAAACCCTTTTCAATTCACAACCAAATCCCTGTATCAGTTTTAATGTCCTATTGAATAAAATGTGCGATAAAAATCAGCTTTGGTCTCCTCTTAATATCAAAATATTGTCTTAAAGTGGATCATTTGTACTGCTAACGATTTTCGAGTTTATGTTGTTTCTTTAATATATAAGTTAAACAGATCGGTTTCTCGAAATAAAAACGACGATCCGGAGTTCTTTATTTAATATTTATTTTATTGAGCTATGCTCAACTGTTTCCAATAACATCAAATTTGGAACTAAAGCTAAGAACTTTTACAAACAATCATAAGTAATAATTTTAATAGAAGAAGAAGAAGAATACTATAAAGAACTAAACTTCTAGGAATAACAAGTTTAAGATCATGAGAAAATGCAGTGTCTTCATTTTCTCACTGTTGCAAGTTCTATGTTATTTATTTCGCGAGCAGCTGGTCGCTGGATAGTCACGTTCAGCGCTCACATTACAGGTGGCTGGCTATTGTTGTCCATCGCTGTCGCTATCGATGAATGTTGATTCGTGGGCGTATTAACATGTGTCGTTAACTTATATAAATTTATATAAAAGGCCTTTGTGGGCTTTGTGATACTTTGATTTTGAATAAAACGCAAACGGTTCGGTATTTTTCCATATATTTTTTTTGGTTCGAAAGAACACAAATTATGTGTAAAAAATTATTTCGCGGATATGTTCACCGCGACTATTCCGTAGATATCTCACTCTTTCCGTCATATTTTCGATGACATTTTGCGGTATGGCCTCCGGAATGGCCCGAATCATCGACGTAATATTACTTTTCAAGTCTGGAATCGTCTTCGAATCATTAACATAGACTTTCTCCTTCGTGTAACCCACAGAAAAAAGTATAAAAACTTAAAATCGCATGATCTGGGCGGTCAATTCAAGTCACCGTGACGAGCAATTACACGGTTCGGGAATTCGCTATGCAAAAAGTCCGGCAAATCTTGGAATAAATTTTAATACTTTTTGTCCACACCAAAATTGTATTAAAATTAAATACTGTCCAAATATTACAAATTATTTTTAATAAAAATATGTATTGAAATTGAATTCTCAGTTCGTATTAATTTTTAATACTGATTTTACGGGTGCAAAATATCGTTGTAATATTTGAATTGCATTAAAATTTAATGCAGAATTTTTTTAAAATATATGACAGCATGTCTTAAAAATTAAATACAATATTCACCATAGTATGAAATTGATTCCAAGGGTATAACATATTGTTGTAATATTTTAACTATATTAATATGTAAAACAAAATAAATTTAAAAATGTTGTAATAAATTGAGAAGTATTCAATTTAATACTTTTTGCATTAAAAAAATCTATGTTATACTTGGTTTGTTTTAAAATGTATTCCAAGATTTCTAACCGTGTGTGTAGTGTATTGCTGTCCTGTAGCTCGTTCCTGTTACTCGTAGCGATCGTAGATACCGACTCATATTCCCGATTTTACGTCACTCTGATGTCACCCTTACCTGCAATGTTTCTATACGTATCTGAATCGATTTCTGTTCGATTCGTTCGGTCCAAATCGATAAGCTGGAACCATTTCGATTTCATTGCAATGGAACCTTTTAAAAAAGTGTTTCTGTACGTAAAGTGAATCGATAACAATGTGTCACTTTTCTCACTGGCTTTGCGGCAAGTGAGAATTCTGCCAATATATCTAATGTCAGTAATGTTGTGTATTATTAAGTTATAAGTACTCGAAATATACCTTTAAAAATGGAAACTTCGAATTATTTTCTGATTGAAATATTTTGTTATTCTTTAAAAAGTTTTAGTTGTAAAGTTAATGCAATTTATAAATAATGACGATTTACATAAAAGTTAAAAACTTTTAAGTTTAAAATAAACAGTATATGTTTGAGCTATGAAAAAGTTCCCGGTTGCTTATATTTGCTAAGTTTTTGCAGCACAGCACTAAGTATAAAATTATTTACATTCATAATCGTTGATTATTTCCGCAACCATTAATACACACCATTATAACATAATTAATTTTCTTAAGCTGAAAATATTTACTTCTTATTAACAACACAAGCACCTATTTATTATAAAGTCTTAAGGCAACTAAAATAATATATTCGAGTAAACAGCTGCTTGTCATTTGACTCAATTTCACGACTTTTCTTCTCGATTTGTGTTCTTTTTCATCGCGGTCCGAGTTTTTACCGATTTAAACGTACAGAAACATTAGTTTTCAGGAAATCGGTAACTAGGGATCGATAACGGCTGACGTTACGGCCGATTTTGTTACAGGAACGAGCGTATCGTCCAGACCTTGAGCTTTAACCTGCGGCACAATATAGTCTTCCAACATAGTGTGAAAGACTATTTTGACTCATCTTCCAAAAAAAAAAAGAAGGTTCGATGATGCCTTCGACCTATAAACCGCACTAAACAGTGACTCGCGGTAAATGCATTGCCTTCTCCACGACCACTTGTGGATTTTCCAAGCCCCAGATATGGGAGTTTTGCTTATAAACATAGCCATCGAGGTAAAACTGAGGCTCGTCCGAAAAGATGATTTTTTGGAAAAAATCATCACCTTCAGCACGCATTTTCTGATCCAATCAGCAAAATTTGATGCATGGAGGTCACGAAAATGGCCAATTGTTGCAAACGATGGCGAATAGCCATTTCGGTGGACTCGACTTTCACTTACGGCAGCAATATTCTCAGCACTGCGTAATGTCAGCACTCTGGTTGATTTCGGAACATCAAGTGCGGACCCAGTTTGATAAAATTTATTCACAATGTTGTGCACTTGTTTCAACTACCCAGCTAGCACAGATTTCAATTTGCAACAAAAATATTTTTTAATTCGGTGAATTCCAGTTTTTAAAAAAAAAACTTAGTCACAAATGGGTTGTATTATAGTTTTAAATAAGTAACTTGTAACAAATCATTCTTTTTGTTGCAAATAAGTTAAACTATGTTAATAATGTTACGAATAAATGCACTTGTTGTAAAAATGTTTCATAAAGTTTTGAAAAAATTAAGTAATTTTTACATTAAATTAACATTATACATTTCTTTTTGTAGCACCTATAAAAAATATTTGTATATTGTAATTGTAACAAATACAGTAACAAGTTAGCAACATAGATGCGACTAAGTTGCTTTATTTTTATAAAAAGTTATATCAATAACAACTAAATGTTCAAAATTTCGGTTTGAAGATGTTTTTTATAAAGATATTGCGTAGTCTTTACAACTAAATGTTTCCAATTTTGCTGTGACGCACTAAAATGCTATAAACAAAATATAAATTTTATTGTTCACAAAAAATTCTGTGTTGCTTCTTTGTGTAGGCTTCAACTACCATTTGTTTAATTGCAGCGTTCAACGAGACTACCAAATCGAACAAATTTTTTGTTGAATGGCAATGAATCATTGTGAAATTATGAGAATTTGTTTTGTTGCAAGAAGGTTGAAATGAGGTTTTTATTCAGTTACAGGAACATTGGAAATAGTCATTGCAACCGTATGCTGTATTGTGGTTATTATTCAGTTGCTACAACTTTAGGAAACATTATTATAACTCAAAAAAAATGTAGTTAAAACGTTCAATAGAGGTATTTATTAAGTTGCAAAAACATTGAAAATAATCATTTCAAACTTGTGCTGTATCAAGGTTATTATTCAGTTGATGCAATTTTAGAAAACATAGTTGTAACTTATAAAGTTTTGATAGATATAAGAACGATATATTGAGGTTATTATTCTGTTGCAAGAACTTAAAAAAAACCATTGCAACTTATATAATGTAATTAGTTACATGAACGTTGTATTGGAGTTATAATTTAGTTGCAAGGATTTTTGAATAAAATTGTTGTAAGTTAATGATGTATTGAAGTTATTATTCAGTTGCAACAACTTTAAAAAAATTTTTGCAACTTTTGATATTTAGTTAGTTGGAAGAACTATGCATTGGTGCTATTATTCAGTTGCTAGAAATTTGGAAAAAGTGTCTAAAGACTTCATAATCGCCATATTTCATTTTTTGTTACAATATGAATTTTGATTGGATTAAATTTAAATACGAGTTTCTTTAGTATTTATGTTGATTTTCTATTTTCTGTGATTTAAATTATTATTATTAATATTTTCTTTTAGAATTTTAAGTGCAATATGACACTAGGAATTTATAAAAATATATTTAGCTATATATTTAAAATTATTACGTGGAAGTTAAAAACTCAAAATATTTCTTAATTCCAAATTATTTTAAAAATTTTTATTTTTTTGTGGCGCGTGAGTTTTCTAGAGGTAAATTCATTGAAAAAATGGCCTTTTGTGTAAAAATTTAATGTATAACTCTTTAAAATTAATCTTTTTATTTCATTCCAATTTGTCTTTGACTTTTAAAATACACTCCTAATAATTATCACTGGTTTAATGAAAATTATATTATGAAATTGTTATTTGTTTCAATCAGGAATATTTATGTCATCAGTCATCTCCTTCCTTGTTAAAAAATCTGTCACTATAACAAAAAATAACTTTAATAAAACGAAATTTTTGTTGCATTCACGTTATTTTACCTGAATTTGAACGTAAGAATAACACAATATAAACTTTTTTTGATGTTTCAAGAACGTTTCATCTTGTGGCGTGCAACTTAAGTTGTTACCACCACACATTTATAATATTATTATAACACATTTTTCGCCCAGTTGTGACCTTTGTTGTTACAAAATAAGCGTAAAATATCTGCTTTTTCAGTTGTAATTACGTTACAATTACGATTTATATATGTATTTGCGACTCTTTTGCGACTCTTTTACAACCTTTTTGCGCTAGCTGGGTAATGTGAAGTGTCCGACCGAATATTCGGTTTCGGTTACGACCAGTTTCAGCCCTTTTTGTCAGTTTCGGCTAGTTTCGGCTATTCAGTCATATTGAGGCCGAATAATCGAAACGAGCCGAAACCTTTGGTAAAAATTTCTTGCATGAGTCATTTAATTCAAATATTTAAGTTTGGTTTAATCAAAATATTTACAACGTATTGTACAAAACAAAAATTATGAATTCGTCGATAATTTGATTTATTGTGTAAACTGAAAACATTTTGGTTAATTTTATGCGTTCGACACTACTATTATTTTTGTTTTTATCATCTCTATTGCGATTAATATTAAAGTTTTATAAGGTACTGCAGCCAAAAATTGATAATAAAACTTCCGAACGAATTCTGTGTGTGTGGAATAGAGGAAAAGAAAACGAAATATTTATATTTTTATAATACAAAGCCTTTACAAAAAAAAAAACTTTATTTTGCAATTCTTTAAAAATGTACATTGTAGGTGCTTACTATTTTGAGTGTGTACGGAATATATAAAGTATGCAATACTTTTAAAATAAAAAGTAAAATAAAAAATTATCTCATTTATTATTATAGTAAACTTTAATTAACTATTATAAACTGCAATATTTAAATAATATTTTTTTATATTAAATTTTTTTCATATGTGTTTGTTTCCTTTAAAAAAAAATTATTTGTAAAAACTTAAATTTTCATATTAATAACCAGTTTCGGTTTCGATTTCGGTTACGGCCGAATATTCGGTTTCGGTTTCGATTATGGCCAAAATTCCGGTTTCGGTCGGACACTAGTAATTTTTCTTATGTGTTTGTTTCCTTTAAAAAAAAATTATTTGTAAAAACTTAAATTTTCATATTAATAACCAGTTTCGGTTTCGATTTCGGTTACGGCCGAATATTCGGTTTCGGTTTCGATTATGGCCAAAATTCCGGTTTCGGTCGGACACTAGTAATGTGGTGATTGTGACCCCATTTTTGGTGAATCGATCCTCATAACAAATAAATTTTGATTTGACTGATTGTCAGCCTAGGGCGTCCGCCGGATTTGTTCTAGGGAGGGGGGAAAGGCATAAAGGGGTCTATAATGCACATAAAGAAAAAGTAACCTATACAATTCTATTTCCTTAGATTCTTGGTACTTATTTTGTTATCACGATACGCCGCTTGACGCACGATTGTACACTAAGAAAATTATATATATTTCAAAGATGGGGTAAAAATCTTTCTCGTATTATACCCGAAACATTTTCAAATTTAATTTTTTTATGTAATTTAAAAATGTTTTTCTCAACAAATTTTTTTAGTAATTGAGTAAGTTATACAATGTGATGTCTCCTTTATCCTTAAATAAAATCGTATCAATTACTATTTAGCCCCAAAGTTTTGCTCTTTTGAAATAAGAGAACGAAAATTTCCAAAAATTTAGAAAAAAAAAAACAATAAAACCAGCAAAATTTTCAGACCATTTTTTCAGTTTTGGAGGCCTATAACTCATAAACGAATTGCTAGCGGCCTGAAATTTATCAGACTTGGATTGAGGAGATCCATATAATCCGCAAAAATTAAGAATTAGAGTTGTCGCTATTCTTGAAATGTTCCCCGCATGGACATCAACTGACTTATTTCTTTTTTCAACATGCATCAGTTCTAGCAGCATGCAAGTTTCTAAAATCGAATTTGGAAATATACCTATGATATGAATTTTAAAAAAAATTTATTTTTTTTTTATTCAAAACTCATGAATAAATGTATGAAGAGGTACATGTATAGATAGGTTTTTGGCTCCATTCATTTTGTAATCATATTCCAGAACCTCCCTGAAAGGCTTGATTCTGAATCGTGGATGTAATATAAGCACGTATCGCAAAAAAATTCAGAAAATTCTCAAAATAAGTGTACGCCTGTTAAGAAACATGAATTTGAAGAAGCATAAAATAAATTTAAATTTGAGCCATAAAAAACTTTGACCATAAGATATTCTAATGTAAAATCGTTTTCTTAACAAAAATTTGTCATAAGATTTTCTTAAAAATTAGTGCTTGATCTAAAATTGGATTATTCTATTCAGAATCTCCAAATGTTTTCGCTTTTGAATTAGAAGCTTTGCCCTTGCCTAGATCGCTGCAATTTTCTCAAATTTAAATGCTGCAAGATTGTTTGCAAATTTATTAAATTTACGAAAAACTAAAAAATTATCTAAATTCGATCATCTTTGTGGCACAAAAACGATTTTTTAAGCCGACTTTTGGGTAAACACTAACTTTTTAAAATTTATTTTACTATGTTTTCTTCTTGTGTTTAATAACTTTAAAACATAAATTCGCTTATCGTCCAAGTTCATATGCGTTATTGGCTTAAATGCCCATTACCATCTGTTGCTCTGAAGAATGATCTTCGACTAATAGCGATATAATTCCTTGTCATTCTTCAATTTCTCGTACAAATAACTTCGTAATTTCTTCCATTACATTCGTAGTATTTACTAATGTCTTCATACTACAATATTTAATATTAGTTGAGTTTAAAAAATTTACAACCGAAATCTATCAGCCTGGTTTGTTGAACAATTACCGAGTATAAGGTATGATTGCAAGGTGGCCGTAGTGTACTGAAAGAGTACGTGGCCCGTAAGCTAAAAAACCGTAGTTCAAAACCCAGCTCAGATAGAATGTTTTTTTTTTTTTTTGTTACTAGTTAAAGTAAAAAATGTATTCGTACAATATACATTTGATTTTGTACGAATACGAAGAATACGAATGAAATATTTGTAATATGTACCAACCTACGTCCATTATACGAATCCTATTCGTGACTGAAAACTACGATTCCTATTCGTGATTGAAAACTACGGATAAAATTCGTTGAATGGACGCAGTTATTAGTAATATACACACATCATTTTTTGAGTGTAAGAATACGTATTGAAAAGTGCCTGTGAAACAAGGGTAAATGAAATGGTATCGTAACTTATTACTGTGACGGGTACAACCTACTATTCAAAAATGCATGCGTGCTTTGGCTCAGCTTTATTTATAAATATACCTTAAAAAAAGTTTTTTTGAGTTCTCTTCAAAATATATTAACATATATAATGAAAATATCGTCATATAAAATCAAAAAAGCCTTAAGTTACAATATATTCAAAGTCGACTTTTGATTGATTAATGATGCACCTTATCAAAATACGTGTTCCTGCTAAATTTTACGCTCTTTACACTAAAATCGACGTTTTTTTTACAATCCCTAAGTTTTGAGCGCAACTTACAAGTACGATTACAATTTATAAAGTATTTTGACTCTGCCGTAAAATTTTTTAATTGTAGTTTGTGGCTTTTTGATTTAATTTGAAGATATTTAATAAATTGCAATGCCTAGAACGGCAAGCGCCCCCTTTCTCCCCCTGTGGACGCCCATGTTGTCAGCAGAAGTTTTTTATCTTATCTTAGTCGCAAATCAATGCTGTTTTTCGTAGGTAAAGGTCACACCTGCAAAAGAAAATTTGCAACTACTACAAATTTAAACATCACAAAAATATATTTATTATATTTATTTATTTATTAACTTAAACACATTATAAAAAACTATTTTTTTAAAAAAAGGAATATCGTCATTGGGTGTGCAATACCTCGTATACGTATATGAAATCGTTCAGCAGATACGCGGTATTGCACGCGCAACGATGATATTTCTTATCCGTATTTTTTAAAGAAAATGAAAAGTTTAAAAATTTAAAAAAAATTTGTACCAAATAAATTCCAGAGTTACACTGGATATATCAGCAAGTATAATATTAAGAAATTAAAAGATCGAATCAATAACAAAGGCAATAAATAAGTCTATCTCTATGTTGTTTTTGAAGCTGTTGCTTTTTATTAATTTTAAAAAAGACCTCAAGATAAAAAAATAAATATGTATGTTTGTGCTTTAAAATATGTGAAGGACCCTTTATTCACAATTTAATTACTAGTAAGGATTTAACATTATTCCATGTTGCCCAATGGGCATATCCGGATTTATTTTAACAAACATGCACTCACACAAACACTTGCACACACATACATATGCTTCTGATATATCATCACTCCCAAACATACTGTTATTCATTAAAGCAATACTTGATGTTGTTGTTCTTCTATTTTCGTCAGTGCTTTTATTTCACGTTATTTTTGTATTATTTCTTTTGATTTTCCTTTTTGAACGTTGCAGCTCAACAGGACTTCATGCAGTTAGTCACATGTTCCGGTTTCCAGAGCCCGGCAGCGACGTATTTTTATTTTATTTTTTATCAATTTTATGTTTATCTCTCAAACAGTGACCAGTTTTCTGGCCAGAGAGGAAGAGAAAGATAGAGAGAGAGAGAGAGAGAGCAAATAACAATAAATGATGCTGGTGTGCGTGTGTGTGTGTGTGTGTTTGTGTGTGTAGTTTTGATGTGATCCCAGTGGGCAAAAGCAGGTCTTTGAAGAGCTTCTAGCAGGCCATAATATGGATTTCTTAGCCCTTCCGTGCTCGTTTCCAAGCCCATAAACTTTTTTTTTTATGAAACGAGAAAATTTTCTAGGCCTTCCTTTCTCGCAACTCTAAAGAAGCCTGCTAGAAGCCCTTCTTTAGAATGTACATTAGAAAGAAAGGCAATATAAATACCAACTTGAAATAAAAGAACTTTTGACAATTTCCAGATTTGAACCAGCATCCTCTCATCTGGCGGTCTGGCATCTTACCCACTCGTCCACCTCAGTTGTTAACAAACTTCAGCTTATTTTGCATCATTTTATTATATTTTTTTTAAAAGCTCAATTTTTTTACAAATTTTTCTGTTCATTTAAAATTTTTTTGGAATTTTTTTGTAAATTTCTTCATACAAAACTACTAGAAAAGACTTAGAATTTTTCCACATAAAAGTTTTCATATAATGTGATATGCAATGTGTTAGATTTTGGAGACCTGTGTTCGCATCCCAACTCAGACAAAAAAAAATTTTTTGTTTTTTCTTTAAGATTTGATTTTTTTAATTGATCTGATCATTTATAATTTTTTTCAAAATTTTTTTCAAAATTTTTTTCAAAACTTTTTCATAACAGGAAAAGACTCCAAGCCTTCAAAAGGTAGGCCTACTCATCAATGCAGCGATCATGGAAGGTATATTGACGCTAATAAGAGCACTACTAGCATGCATTCTTTTGCGTATCGCTAGCTAAAATGCCCACTGGGATGCTGCTGCTGCTCCTTTTTCTGAAGTCCATCATCGCTGTTTGCCGAACATTGATTGAAAACTGAAACGTGCTCTGGAAAATCCATCAAAGTTTCATTATTAACCCAAAATTTCACTTGTTTTATGTAGCTCGGACTCATTATTGTTGTTGTTGTTGTTATTGTACAGTTTGCTGTTATTTGAGGTCTTCATAATTTGAGTATCACATCACCATCCTCATCACCAGTCTCATCATCAACATCGTCGTCATCGTCATAATATCATAACCAAACCAACAAATATCCTTGAGTTGAGAGAAACCTTTATTTGCATGCATGATGTTAGAGCCTTCGGCTATCTTTTAGTTTAGAATTTCGTACTCGTCCGAGTTTTTGTATTCAAAGCAACTCAATATTTTCTTGTCCAACTGAAAGTCTCCATTGTTGTTGGACATAATTCATAGTGCTTGTGGAATGCGTTACATTTACAGCGTAACGGCGTATTTTTCTTTACGCCCTGGTCTACCCTAGCACCTCACTGAGATTATCCTTTGGTCCTGATGTTTGTGATGAGCAGCAAGCAGTTCACTTTGAAAGGTTTTGATTTTGTGTTTGACATGTTTTAATTAATTTCTTATTTGCTCTGCTTGTATTTCGAGACCCGAGATACTAGGCTAGTCTGAATGAAGACGTTTCGTTTAGGGGCTAGCTTTTAATTTTACATTTCAAGGCTAGCCTTGTTTGTTTATCTATCAGGTGGTATTTAAAAGTTGCTTGCAGCTCAGGGATTAATTAAAATGGGAAAGTTGTTTGGTAAATCAAAGAAGTTTTTGGATTTTCAAAAGTTCACAACTTGTGACATTTTAGATCAGAAATTAATTATTGCCTTGTATGGGCTAAAATTGATGTCAAAGATGCTTATGACAACGGATTTATAAAGTTTGACCCAGTTAAGTTTGTTTATTTCCAAAGTTTTGCAAGTAAAACATTCACCTTGATGCATATCGAGTTTAGTTATAGTTAAAAACTTACCATTTAAATAATTGGAATTGATTAAAAATTTGCTTTTAATAAAATACTGGCCCTTTTTCGTTAAATAACCATTAATTTATAAAAAAATATGCAAACATCTGTGGAGGCTTACGAATGCTGCTCATTTGAAATGATTAATGCTCGTTCAGTTGGTCAACTAAAAAAAATTTTTTTTACCACCGCTTTGGGAAAATGTCAACTACACGTAACCATATCATCATCATCATCATTATCATTATCAGCATCAACATCATAACCTCCCGTCAGCTGCTTTTTTGCAACTGCATAAAATTGTTTGCTTTGCGGCAGTTCCTTGATGTTTTTTCCATTTTTTTTATCATGTTACACAATTCGCAAGAATTGAAAAGTTCTACTACGTGTATCATGGAATATGCTGATGAGCTGATTACTGATTTCAGAGCATTTTAATTAACGCTAATTAGCGATTTTTCGAATTCAGTTTTCATCTGCAGAAAGTGGGTGTAGTGTGGCGGTAAGTTTAACTGTATGTATGTAGCCGACGGATACCATATCTGTTGCCATGTTCATTTTAATTCAGTCACGTTGATTAATATACGAATACGAATTTAAAATGATTTGTTGTTCACTGAAAATGAAAACAAGTCACTTGTTGACAATAACGTTTACATATAACCAAGGTATTAAAGTATTTACACAAAACCTTTTTTTAACAAAAAAACAAGTTTTTTGCATATATGTTAATATTGGAAATATTTTTTGTCATTAACTGGCTTAAAGCTTTAAATTTTTATATTAAAATGGCAATAATTATTACAATTAAAAAAAAATTCCATTTCGTTCTTTTCAGAGCTGTGAACAGAGTTTTAATCATCAGTTCAGAATATATAAAATAGTTTAAAACTTTGAACGAAGAGTGTGATAAATTTTATTTTAGTTGTGCTGCTGATCCCTAACTTAATTTTTTCTGTGATATAGTTTTTTGTATCCAGCATATAGCTTCACTACTAGGAATATATTTAAAAAAGAAATTTATATTATTACTTTTTATACGATCTTAAAGAGAAATTAGCGATATACCTATCCAGGTGCGAAAATAGCGATTATTTTTAAATGTTTAGACCAGAAGATTTAGCAAGAAAGGTTAGTGTAGTTTAACTGCGATAAGATGCTAGGTAGCTTGGAATTCCGTTTTATTTGTGTCCTAATTTAGAATCGAGTTAATATTTAGCCCATAGTACGTAAATTATATAGAGAGTGAAATAAAGTGTTAAAAAATTATTCAAACGTTACGTTTTCCTATTCAACAACATGTGTTGAAACCAAAGAAAAAATAACAATAAAATACATACAGCATCAATTACAATAGACAACAACAATGCTATGCTTTTTTTGATGCTGTTGCAGAGCAATGCGCCGACGAAGTCAATGCTTCAAATAAAAATACACAGGGTCATGGGCGTAGCCAGGATTTAACTCGGGGGACACATTTTTTTTATGTAGCTGATAAATAATTTTTTTTAAATATTGGCTTTATTGATAAAAATATAAAATTAAATTGGAAACGAAATTGAATTAAACGCGATTTATCAAAAGTAGAAATCAAAGTATTCATCAGCACGAATCTTCAGCAAAGCGATTTAAAAAATCAACATTCAGCTTCTCTTTTTTTTCTTGCATCAAAGTTCTGTGCACTCTTTAAAGGAATAAAAACGCCGTTGTATGGATGATTTTAATGATTTTAATGAGATGGTATGAACAGCTACATCTTCCAATACTCGAAAGGTAATGTTGCTGGATGATTTGTAAGCTGATTTTAATTGTTGCGTGAAGCAGTATTTACTAAACTGGATGATTGGAAGATTGGTCTGTTCCACGAACTGGCAAGTCGTGAGATTTACAAAAAACTATAACCGAAATAATCGAAGACAAAACCTTTCGATTTTGTTCCAGTAATTTCTTGTGACCAGACAGCATTTTTACATCAACAAGCATGCAATTAAAAGCTCGCAAGTAGGTGCAAGCTCATCATCCTCTTCCATTCTGCTCTGATTGTCACTCAATTTTATTTTCTTGACTGTAAAGCAAATTGATTTCAAAATAAACATAGACCTTATAATTTGCAGTACTTTAACATAAACCAACCATCAAAAATCTTTCTTATACATCCTTTTGTAAAAAAAATATAAATTAAAAAATGCAAATTCATCCAGAAATTTCATTTTTAACAGCTGACTTGTATATGTCAGAGTTACCAATCAATTTCAATTTTTTTTTTTTAAAAAGATCAAAGAACCAAGGTATGTGCTCAAAACTTGACAGCAAAGTTGGGGGAGGTGTCTTCTCAACGGATCTGGACATCAGAACCTCACTTAGACTGCCAGATCATTGCAGCGTCTTCCAAGCTGAAATAATGGCTATCTATAGAGCTGTGGAATGGCTGAGGTATTGTGAGATATCAACTAAAGATATCTACACTTTTACAGACAGCCAAGCAGCGATTAAATCCCTTGCAAGTGTGTTCCTAACAGCACCAACAGCCCTTAAATGTCGCTCGTCTCTTAATGAGATGGCTGATAAGTTCAACAGTCTTCTGGTCTGGGTACCAGGGCATAGGGACATTCCGGGAAATTGTAGAGCGGATGAGCTTGTAGGGAAGGTACAGCGGCAACGCTGCTGCCGGACATGGAAACATTAGGCATGCCACTTGAGTCTTGATAGCTGACTCTAAGGCAACATGCCACAGAATGGGCTAATTTCAGGTGGAAGCATAGTACCACCTTTTACACAGCTAGACAGATGTGGCCTTGTTTTACTGAAAAACGAACGATGAAGCTCACTCAAATGGCGGGGAAAGATCTCTCCATACTGATAGGCGTTATAACAGGACACTGTATTATATGTAGGCATGCTCTTGGAATGGGGTTCATGCGAATGACTTTTGCAGGAGTTCCAGGGATGAGGAAGAGGATTAGTCAGTATCGCATCTCCTCTGTTCATGCCTCGCTTTAGCCCGCAGAAGACAGAAGCATCTAGGAAGCCTCTTTTTAGATTATCTTAGGGATCTTGAGGAGGTAAACGTTAAGAGTCTACTGCTTTTTATTATTCATTCAGGCTGGTGTTTCACCACAGCAATTATAAGAGGAGGAGTAGATCCCCTGTGGTACCACAACGAACCAAATATCTGATCTATGTGGGCCGGTCTTTGACCGACTGCCATTTTAACCTAACCTTACCTAAAGTACACGCCTTATACAAACAAGATTTGGTCTTTGACCTGAAAGGAAAGAAATATATTATTAAGGGGAATTGATTGGAACCATACGTGAATTATCGAATTGGCGAAACAACCGTGAAAGACAATTTTAATTGCTTTTAACCGAGGCTTGTGTTATGCCTTAACCTCGGAAAGCATTTCCAGCCCTTAGTTGTGTTCCTGTCTTTTAATTCCGCTTTTTCCACAATTTATTTGTGGATTTTTAGTTTTCCGTAATTCATAGATGTAGGAAAGAACAAAAAAAGTGAAAAGAACCATGCCAGGGCCTGGATTCGAACCAGGGACCTCTGGGTTGATAGTCAAGCGCACTCTCCACTAAACTACAAAGGTCGACAAAAAGCTTTTCATAAACATTTTCTAGTAAATAATAAATGTGTTAGGCCTAAGTTTGTATTAAAAAATAAGTTAAGCTATAATAAATATTTTAAACTTCAATACTATTTTAATTATAAGAAAAACTGTTTTGAATTTCTAACTTTAACTCAAAAAAATTAACTGTCTTAAATTTTGGGGGGCACGGCCCATTTCTTCCATGCACAGGGAAATATTGAAGTTATTTATTCAAGGTGATATTAATAGTGAAGAAAATCCATTTACGTTATAATGTATTTACGTAATATAAGTAATATATTATAAAATATGAATAAAAGTAAATAATTCTTTCATTAATCAAAGCCATCATTTACCACCTTTGCCTTTTAAATATATTTCAAATTCGAAGGCAATCGATTTGAAGGAGTAAACTCGCGCAATGGAGCTGACTCGCACACTTTTTTCTGTAAAAATATCAAACAATAAAAAATAACTTCTCGACCTAAAAGGTAAAAGGGATTAAATGCATTTAAGCCCATGGCGAGGAAACCAATTTAAAAATTTTATTTTGTCCGAAGCTCCATACAAAAATTTTCAGAAAAATTCTCATATAGTAGACAGGAAATGCATTTTAAGGGTGGAGACAAGTGCATTTTGTAAAACTAAGGAAAATATTTCATGTAATAACTTGATAATAACTCGATAACAACTGGAATAACTCGTAAAAGGGCTTAAATGACTTAAGCCCTTTTACCTTTTAGGTCGAAACTTTTTGACTATCTTTCATAGGACATAACATTGAGTTGCAAAAAGTTTAACATTTTTTTTTTTTGGCAAATTTTTTTTTTCCAAAATATAGTTTTTGTATTTTTTACATTCACTTTATAAACATCAAAAATAACTTTTGTAAAAAATTACCCCAATATATCCTGGCAATAAAGGTTATGACAACAAATTATTTTTTTATGCTATTTCACAATAAATATTAATAAAACTATTGAGCCCCTGACTTCTTATCCTTCAATGTTGTCCATATATTTCTTCAAGTACGGCATTTTTTAATTCAATCTTATGAAATGTTTAGGTTTTGCTTTTATACATTTAATTCGTAAGAAAAGTTACCGTGAATTATATATATTGTGAATAAATTTTAGTTAAAAATGTTCTTTTTAAATAAATAACCTTTAATAATCCAATTTTTTTTATTTTGATATTTTTATTTCGTTTTTTAATATATTTATGATTTTTTTTTTAAATTACACCGTGTTACACACATTCTATCCTATGAACCAAATTTACTTTTTCGGAAAGGGGATAAAAAATAAAAATACACGTGTATCGGCGATTTTCATGTACACATCAGAATTTTTTTTTTTTAAAGTTTGAAGTATATATTTTTTTTTAATGGTTATCGTTTTTTTTAAGGTTTCAGTTCGTTAAAAAAACAATTTTTTTTATTACTTTTGTTTTATAAAAATAAAGAATTGTTACATTAAAAATTTTAATGTTTTTAAAGAAATTTAGGCCTTTTATTTTTGCGGTTGTAAGCATTTGCTTCAGTATCGCGACAAATAGACCAACAGTATTCGCCAAGCATATGCGTAATGTATTTTCCTTTAAAGCGCTTTTCAATAGCCGCAATGTCCTGATGGAACATCTAGCATCTCGCATTCGATGGAAGAAAAGATGATAGCAGTTTTGGTACAACTGTTGATTCTGCATCGCTTATTTCGGGAACATTATCAAAAATCTCCACTGAAGCTGCTACACGGTCTTCTGGTGAGTATAGAACTGCTGGAATTACCGATTCTACATTAGCTTAGCGAATTTTGTTGCGGTGAATGTATTGGTACAATTTTGTTTTAGCAAAATTTACACAAAAGTATCACAATTCATTGCAGTGCTCCGTGCGTGGTAGCCAAATTGTTGGTACAGCGTACTTTATTGTTGACCTTCCATCAGTAAACTTAAACAAATTTCTGTAGCAAGAGTCGCACACGACTTCCGGAGTATACCACAAGTAAGGAACATAAGCAGTCTTAAATATTTTCTGAAACGAATTCACCACTGTTTTAGTAATATTTTGGAAATTTTTACTTGGTGCGAATAAGCCACAAACGTAACAAAAGTTATTTCGCGTCGGACACTGCATTTTTTTCAGATGAAATATGTAGAAATAAGTTTTCGCACAACAGAACTTAAAACAATATTGCAATTCCTTATTTCATCTATCAGAAGGGGCCCTCAAACGATACCACATGTCCATCCGACCTGTCAAGTCATCACACATGTAGTATCGTTCGTGTGCAAGAAATCAAGGTGGATGGACATGTCCGATGGAAGTTGGATGGACATGTAGTATCGTTTGAGGGCCCCTAGACCAGTTGTAAGTGTTGTAAAATTCAAAAACTGTTTAGTGTTAGAAGGTTACTATTGATTAACTACAACTATATCGAGTAGGATGGGTCAAAAAACATTTTTTTTCCTAACGCTTTAGTAGTTTAAAAATTTGGAGTCCTTTCAAGTTATGCTAAGAAAAGTGAAAAAAATATTTTTTTTCCAAAAATAATAAAAATTGGGGAAAATCTGAGAATTGATAAAAATTGTTTTTAAAAAATTTGACGTGCTACAGACATTTCCACGAGTCTGCCTGCAAAAAATCAGCTCGATTAGATAACTGAAAAAGTGTTAAAAATCGGTCCAAAGGCTTCCACACAGGCCACTACGAGCTTTATACTTCAAACTTAAAAAAAAAAAATTCTGACGTGTACATGAAAATCGACGATACACGTGTATTTTTATTTTTTCCCCTCTTTCCGAATATGTGCATTTGGTTCATAGGACAGAAAAAAATTCATTTTTTGTAACACCGTGTTATAAGACAATTGTTTACTATTTAATATTGAATTTCAAAAACATAAGCTTACTCAGCTTCAATTTGGTTCGATGGAGATCATTAAATCTAAAACTCTTCCTGTATTAATTTCAGAATCTCAGTGTTTTGGAATTCATATTCGGATTGGTTTTGAGAGTAAAAATGTTTGGCTAGCAAATGGGATAACATTTCCTCGCACATAATATTAAGAAGATAGTCCTTGATTCACATGTTAAATAAAACTCAAGTTTTTTCGATATTGAATGTTAAATTTTTAGAGGATTTTCTCAAAAAGAAATCTTTATAATTTTTATCTTTAGCCACGTAATCATATACTAACAGCAATAGTTAGAAAATAGACTTTATTGATTTTGCAACAAAATAAAAAATAAATATGTAAATTACTAAAGTTTTTTTTTCTAAATGACCTTGTTATTTATTACGTTGATTTTATATGATTTAAATACAAATTCTAAATGTTTGATAGTATAAATCATTCTGGATTTTAAACACAAATTCTAGTTGTTTGATGGTTTAAAATCGTTTATTGAACTTTAGGTCAAAGTTAGAACAATTAATTGTTCTAACGAATCTTTCCAAAGAAACAACAGCAACAACAAAGTTTTTTCAATATAAAAATGAAAAAGCACTAGCTGATTTTATTGCAATTTCGGCCCTGCTAAAGGCTTCATCAGAAATCTTTGTGATACCCGTGCAAGCGCGCACTAGCGCACTGCACCACAGAGGCGATGAGATAGTTTCAATAGTGTCAATTTCTCAGTTTTTCTCCCATTTCATATTTTCATGTTTGTTGTTGTATTTTTGCTTTACTTTAGTCTTTATGCTTATGTTATTGTTATGGAGTCCAAAAGTCTGTTGGAAATCTTCCACTAATAAAGCATGGTTACTGCGCTAATGCGCGCTTGCACGGCGTATCAAAAATATTTCTGATGAAGCCTTTAATAGAGCCGAAATTGCAATAAAATCAGCTTGTGATGGTTTCTTTTTTATATTGAAAACGTTGTTGTTGTTGTTGTTGTTTCTTTGGAAAGATTCGTTAGAACAATTATTGTACCTTGACCTAAAGCTCAATAAACGATTTTAAACTATCAAACAACTAGAATTTGTATTTAAAATCAAGAATAATTTAAACTATCAAACATTTAGAATTTGTATTTAAATCATATAAAATCAACATAATAAATAACTAGGTCATTTAGAAAAAAAAAACTTTAGTTATTTACATATTTATTTTTTTATTTTGTTGCAAAATCAATAAAGTCTCTTTTCTAACAATTGCTGTTTGTATACGATTATTTGGCTAAAGATACAAATTATTGTAATTTAAAAATAAGGTATCCGCAGAAAAAAAAAAAAATAAAAGTGTTTGAATAATGGAATTAAAGAAAGAGAAAGTTGAGGAAGAGTTAAGAAAAGTATGGAAGAACTAAGTGCTTAAAGTTTGTTTTGTTGTTAACGCGTTTTAATGTATGCATTTGGTTGGAAATTCTAATGTCTTATTGCGTTAATGAAAAGCAGCTGACTAGATTCATCGTATCTGAACTGGGTAACTAGGTAGAAACAATTTCTGGTGGATCTGTAGAATTTAAGTTTTTCGAACAAGTACTTAGGACTTTTCAAGTGAAAAGTCTGTGCAGAAAAATGCAGTTTCTTGCATTAAGAAGGCTTATGATATTGCAACCAAGTATGCGATTACTGTATGCTGATATATGATCAAACCTACGGATATCGTAAACCATATCGAGCTGCATTGTTATATGCCATTAATATTTTATGTGATGACTTTGAGTCTAGCTTATTACATACTACGGAATAAGTTATTATTGGTAGTTACAGTGGTTATTAAAGTAGGAGAAAATTAAAACTTTGGAAGCGAAAAGCACATATATTACCGCTATTATTAAGCAGAAATTGTGCTCATTAGCTTCGAAGTGAGTGGATTGAATGAACTACAGAATATTATTGATGAGTTAGTGTAGCAACTGGCGGCCTCGATAGTCTAGTGGTAGCTCGCTTGACTGTCACTCAGAGGTCTCGGTTTCTAAACCTGGCCGGGCCATGGTGCTAAACTATAACCTTTCTTTCCTTGTTTATAATCAAAAGAACTTTAAAAAACATAAATTTACGAAGAAAAGTAGTAGCTGGTGGTGGTGATGGGAAAAATTTGTAGAGAGGTATGCTTAGTTACTTGATATGACCATTGGCGTCGGAAGCGGGGGAAAAGGGGGACGCCCCCCCACTTTTTAGCTAGATAAACAATTTAAAAGGAAAACTTCAAAAGTTATTCAAAATATCAGTTTTTTTTACAACGATAATATTTTTGTATTATATATTTTCCTCTTCTTGCTCTCTTCTTCATAAGCATGCTTGCGGATAACCATTTTCTTTCTCTGTGTTTGCAAAAAGATAGAAAAAAATGTAGAGTTTCTACTGCAAACCCACCACTTCAGTTTAAAAGCACCCTTAAGTATGTAGCTTAATGCTTGTTAATTTTGCAACTCTGGTAAGAAAAAATTTGACATGTTCTTAGGGGCTTTCCATATTGGACGACATTTTGTACGATAAGTTAGATGGGAAAACTAATGGGACTATTTGATTGAGCGTTTGAACGATCCAACTTGTAAGCAACATCATTAATTGCAAGCTCTCAAGCAGAACACATCCGGCTAATAGCTAAGCAACTTTTAGATGCCCTAACAATTGAGCAGTAATTTTACATAATTGTACAATATTGTACAATCGGCAGAAAAAAACCAAAAATTTCGACTATCGTTTTAGCTTACGCATGGTACTACATGTTGTACAATCTGCCATGTTGGTCCAATGTTTTGGACCATGCGAAAGCCCCTACTGTGAATTAGCTGATGAAAATCCACCTCGACGCTTTGAAGAAACATCAAATCCGGTTCCTTCAGTACAGTTGCCATTATATGATCGGCTACGAAAAGATTATTTCGAAATTTTAGATCTTCCCTCAAATGAGATAACGGCTAGATTCGATCAAACAGGTTGATATTTTACTTTTTTTTATTTTTGCATGTTTACACCAGCTTCACTCAACCGACTCACTTTGATTTAACATTCGGTGAGTCGGTTGAGTGAAGCTAGTGTAAACTGGCACTTTGTAAATCTTATTGTACATTTAAACAGATGTTGACACTCTGGAATCGTTGGAAAATATTGTAATCGAAGCCTTCAACGGAAAAGTGCCTTCTGAACAAAATCTAAAAACAAAACTAGATCTTTATGCAGATGACTTTTTTGCAGATGAAATTGCTGAAGCAATTGCCTGGCCAAACACCTTGAAATTGTAGTGGTATTGTATCCCAATTTGCGAAAAATTCGGATACTGTAAAAAAACTATTAAATTAAGTTGAAAAACTTATTGCTTTGCTTTTGACTGTGCCTGCATCAGCAGCTTCATCTGAGCGTTATTTAGTGCACTAAGACGACTTAAAACGTATCTTCGAGCAACTATGACACAGAAACGACTCACTCATGCGGCACTTATACACATTCACAAAGATAAAACCGAAGAATTGAATTCGATGGAGGTGGTGAAAGTATTTGTTTCTCGCAAGGACAGAAAGAAACATTTTGGAATAATTTAAATTGATATAATTTTTTGTATCTTATTGCATTTAAACCATGTAAAGATGTACCTAGTCTTGCTTTATAAAAGCAACCATTATTTCTTATATTTTCATATTACCATATGAAAGATCCTTTAAAGAATGATCTCTAATATTAAAATTGGAAGAATTTTTAAAAATAATGAAATTTTCATATTTTTTATAAATTTTTATATTTTTTTAATTTAAAACTAAAATAAAAAATTTGTTTATTCACATTCATGTTTCTTTGAAGAAACTTTGGTGAATTTTTTTTTGCACCACCATTTCTACTGCCCCCCCAGATGAAATTAGCTTCCGACGCGCTTGGATATGACAGAGGTCAAGACATAACACTTGCTTCAGATTTAATATCACTTGTTTCTACAGCTTCTGCCACATTAAAAACATCGTACACGAAAGTTTCACTTGATTATTTCCTTCCTCAATTCTATGGTATCACTACGATTGAATAATATAGTCTAAATGGGCTGGTCTAAGGACCTGCCGCCACCTTTACCAAACCTAGTGTAGCGACTAACGGAACAGTTCTCTAGTCTGCTGATACACTCACAGAACTGGCGATGCTATCAAAACTTCGCTTCTTCTCGCCGTAATATTACGGTTCTCAAAAAATTTTATATGTGAAGCTCTGACAACTTCCATAAGGGCTGTAAGATTCCAGTTTAAGAGATGCTCTGCAGGTTTTGACAACCTCAGAGAAAGTTGTAAGAACTTGTAATGGTGAGAGGAATTCGGTTTTGATAGCCGAATTGTGGAGGGGTCATAACAGCGCCTTTTGCAATGGTGAAAGGAATTCGGTTTTGATAGCCATAAGTCCTTATGTTGAGGCTGTCAGAACTTTTTCTATTTAAGCTACTTACCTCTTCGCTTTTAAGGTTATCACCAATTTCTTAATGCCGTTTGCTTAATAAAACTGTTATTTTTAAATATTTATTTCAAATCATTTGAAAAAATATTACGTTTTTGATCAATTTAATATAAAATTTTAATTGTTCATAGAACTTTACAAACTAATTTTTTTGATGGAACTTTATAAAATCCCATATTATAAATGACAAACCATTAGCATTTAAAGTTACTTCTGAAACCTGCTTACAAATAGTTTAAGACAATGGAATTGTAAAATAGTCCATGCCTTTTTCAATACAATAGGCATAATAATGATTATCAAAGTAAAGCGATTATCAAAGTAAATACCGATTAACTTTAAAAACAATTTTTTTTAATATTTGCCAACAAGCACGCTGCAAAGTCAAAACTAAAATGGCGAAGTTTGTCTTTTGTGGTTTTAGTATCCTTAGTAAAAGCGTGAAAACCGTATTGAGGCTGCAATAGCCGAATTGGAGTTTCTCTACACGCAAGATTTAAAAGTTGGTTGCAGTAGCCACAATACTGAATGTATCACAACTGTAACCACAGCTCTTATTTGCAAAAGACGCTCAACAAAATTTTTGTTTTTTTTTATGATTATTGCAGATTAAATTGGGGCTATGAGAGCTCTCATAAAGTGTTTGCAATAAACTTTCAGCTAAGGTGACTTCATTTCATATACAATAACTCTAGTATGGCTACTACAGCCTCGTCTTTTTCATGACAGCCGTGTACGAAATTCAATAATTCCTTGAGTGTAGTTATTCGGTGAAGATCTTGTTTTTGTGGCAGTCTCTTGCTCGATAAATTATTTAGCATAGTGCTCAAAATTTATTTTTTTAATATAAGTTTTTTAAGTATTACAATTTAAAATAACTTTTTACCTTAAAATATGCCATCATTAATTTTTCACCAAAAACTACCTGACTTCTACTAACCTATACTACCTACCTAAACTACTTTGAGTAAAAATAACTAACCCAGTCTCTGTAATTTTCTAGTTCAATGAATGCAATATTAAGAAACATTTAAAATGAAGGCTGTTACTGTGTATTTTTTTCTTCTTTCTCTTCCGAAATCTTATCTAATCTAATCAAAAGTTTTCCACTTAAAACCCTTACAACTCAATGAATCTGCAAAAACTAATCAAATTTCTCAATGCAACTCTAAGCGAGCTGAAAATAAAACAATTAGGCAGAATAACTGGAAGTACTCTACACTGCAAAAAAAAATACCGTAAACAAGTTCAAATCTTTGAATTGTAACTCGAATTGCATGGTTGCAAAGACATTTTAATTGGAAAAAGGATAAGCAGAAAATCATGATGAGCATCATGAATCTTTGAAACTCATAAGAAATATTGAAATTCCCGAAAAGCAAAAAATGTTTGGAGCATGTTAGTTGCTGCAGGCAACACTGTATCGTTGATAAGGAGATAGAGACAGTTGCAGAAACCAATCTATGTTACGACAACACAGTTGCATTTGCTTGGAAGTGAGCTCAAAGCCAACACACGCGGCACTTTAAAGTTCCAAATGCTCATGTTTGCCGCTTCAGTTGTTCGGTTTCCAAAATTCGACTGAACTTCACATAAATTCTTGCAGTTTTGCTCTTTGATGCTGCATTTCAGCAAGTCAGCCGTTAACATTTGCCACCCTACCCACCCATTCCGCCATGATTGCATCATGTGCCACATGGCTACACCTACACCTACACTTTGACATATTTCATACTGCTGCCTACAGTGACAGCAAATAGTTTTCATACATCAAACAGCATTTAATGCACAACAGTGCAACAACAATCTCTCTCTCTATCAACATATATACACACACCTATACCCTGACATCTCCATGGCGATATTAATCACTTTGATGTATCGAAAAGTTGAATCGAGTCGAGTCTAGTTGAGTGGATTGCATTGCAAAGTATCACACCCAGAGGGTGCGCATTGCACTGGCGCTGATCCAGTTCGCTTCTGTATGTTGCATCATCATCATCATCATCGTGAGACGCACAATTTTGAAAAATTGCATATTTTGCTATTGAGTGTGTGCGTGGGCATGCTGCGGTGTTTGGATGAGTGCATCACTGACTTGGCTGCAGCTGTAGTTGCAGGAGGCAAACATATTTTGTGCCAGTATTTTGCACAGACAACACAATACAATGTTGCCAATACTATATTTATTACATACTGGCGCTTTAGTTGTTGTTGTTGTTACTTGCAATAGACCGTTGTTGTTGATGATGGCAGAATATGAACGATTGCATGCATTTGAAAGAAACAAAACTATCGTTTTTTTCTTTAGTGACAGTTAAAATGAGCATTAGTAACATTTACGAGAAATCTACAAAATAAGAGAAAAAATATTTAATCCGCATTGGATTAATTGGTCCTGGGTTGGAAGAAACTGGAAAATATTTTGGAAAAATATTAATTTTGAGATGAATAGAGTGTTAATGGTGTTAATGTTGGTGATGGTAGTGGTAATAGTGATGGTGATGGCGATTTCTCAATATTTTGTATTTTATATTTTCTCTATATTTATCGAAAATATTTCTCTATATTTTGTTTAGTATGTGAACTGTCTTAAAAATTGTCTCTATAGCTAAAAGACGAACTAAACTTGTTTTAGAGATTCTATTTGAACTTCTTGTAAGCTTCGGAAAGTAGTTTTTGTAAAACAGTTTTATAATTGTTATGAAAACTTTACCGAATCTATAATAATTGAAAAAAAAAAAAAAAAATTATTCGTCGCGTATGTAACTCGAATTTTCACAGCCACGATCACGATAACGACTGAAAGCCAAAGCTATAGTACATGTATACATAAAAACCTACTTAACTTTATTAAAATGAGTGAGTGAGATGACAGGACTGTTAATAAGCTTTATAGATTAAGGCTGCCCGCATAGTAAGCGCCGAAGCAGGCAGGCAGGCAGACAGGCACAGGAAAACTATGTGAACAAGATAGAAAAAAGATATTTCTATCTTGTTTCTTCGCAGGGCCTGTCTGCCTGCCTGCCTGCTTCGGTGCTTACTCTGCGGGCTACCTAAGAAGATGTTCTTATAAGTTTTAAGCACCGTTGCCACCTTTGTGGGAAAAATTCCATTTGTGGTAATTTTTAATTGCCGTGGGAAATGGGGATTTTCATGGGATTTTTTATATGAGTGTAAGGAGGAGTGAGGATTTTTTAATTCACTTGGGATTTTTTGTTTTGTAGGATTTTTTTGTGTTTTAAGGGTTTTATTTCTATTTTGCAGTTAAAATATATATAAATATATACATAAAAGTGTGTATTTTTCATATTTTGTTCATTGTCTAAATCGTCTCAACCAATTTATGTGATTTTCGCGACGAATTCGTTAAGATTTCAATTACTTTGGTTTGGTGGGAAGTTTTTTCACTCTTGACATAATTACAAGCATTGGGAAAATATGTTTCAGTGAATTTTTTTTTCTTTTTTTATCAATATACAAAATTGTATATCTAAATATTGATTTGTGATTGGCCCTTATTACGAGTTGCTTTCGACATAATCTTCGCTAGTTATCGAACAACGAGTATCGAACTGTCGAAATGTTCGTTGTTCATCGAAATTTCAGTCGAAAAGACTTTTGCTTTTGATGCGGTGCGTGCTGAGCAATAATTGTTAAAAAGATAAGAACTTTGTAAATTGTGTTTTGCT
This sequence comes from Dichetophora obliterata, assembly GCA_963920525.1. Taxonomy (NCBI): domain Eukaryota; kingdom Metazoa; phylum Arthropoda; class Insecta; order Diptera; family Sciomyzidae; genus Dichetophora; species Dichetophora obliterata. The sequence continues at coordinate 19,492,032 of OY986438.1, read as the reverse complement.
TTTTAAAGACTTAAAACTTATTTGGATTTTTTTTTTTGTAAACTTTATACCGGTCTAAGGTAAATCTAAGAATTTTGTAAATTGTGTTTTGTTTTTTTAAGACTATAAACTAATTTGGAATTCTTTTTGTAAACTTTATACAGGTCTAAGGTAAATCTCACAAATTTTTTTTATTGAATATTATTACTAAAAGACTAATTAAAACACAGACGATGAAATATACTAGTTGTTCTTTTTAACTTTTTGTTTCATTTTTGACAATTTGTTATGCCTGCATTATTTACTGTATTCATTTTTAATTGAAGAGAGATTTTTGTGTTTTTTTTTTAATACAAATGGGAGTTATCGTAGTGTTTTTAAATTCAAATGGGATTTTTCGTGATATTTTTTATTTGCGTGGGATTTTCGTGGTTATTTTAAGTGTCCGTGGGATTTTTTTTTAATTGCGATGTTAATTTTCGTGTTTATTCATTTTTGATGTTGTGGGAAAAAGGTTTTTTCGTGGAAATTTGAGGTGGAAACCGCTGGTTTAAGTAGTTTCTTTTTAAACTTTAGTCAGATGAGTGAGTGAGATGACATGAATGTTAAAAAGATCACATCATTTCATTCATTCTATAACGAATTTTATTAAGCAATGTTTGATAAGAATTTCTCTAAAGAAATAAGAGTATTTCTTTGTGGAAAATTCTTTTTATTTGGTACTTTTAAGAACAAAACCTAATAAAATAGCTTAATAAGTTGATCTTCTTGATTTTAAGTGGTGGTTTTTGGCTGTGTGCAATTTAAGCACAATCTTCCATTAAATTTTTAGCAAGCTTTAGCAAAGTGTTTTCTAAAATTTTAATTTTTAACTTCTCCGTTTTCTACAAGAGTTAAAAGTTAAACTTTTTACTGTCTTAAAGTTTCCCCACACATTCTTTTATGCCAAAGAAAAAAAAATAGTTATGTCCTGAATCGTTCGCTTAAAAACCCATGGCACATAAAGGTTTCAACACGGAATTAAATCATTTTTATTATGTTGTGATTTATATTGCTTTTGTAAAAATTTTAATTTAGAAATGTTTCAAAAGTATATTTCTAAAAGAATTTCAATGATAAGTCTCCTCAATTTTCGTGGACGAGCATTACAAAAAATAATAATTTTAAAGTATCTTCAGGTAAAAATTGCATTAACCCTTTCACACTTTGATGCATCAATTGTGAGGATAACTTTTAGTCTTAATATCTTTACTGCTATTTAACAAATGTTTATCAATTTTACATGTATCGATTGCAGGTTATTGTTTATGTTTGCTTTTCATATTGTTTAGCTGTTAATTTTGCGTTTCTTAAATTTTCATGAGTTTCATGAGAAATTTTCATCAAATGAGTGTTAGAAGTAAGTTGTTTTTTCATATACTAAAATACTAATAGCGCAAGTTTAGTGAATTTGACACTTTTAATTAAAAAAATTAAAATATATTTTAAAATTTCACATGAATTGACAACATTTGATGAAAAAAAAAATATTTTCAGTACAAACTTTTGTTTCTTGAAAATCCTTGAAGGATATGAAAATATCAAAATTAAGGCATTGAATATGTTTTCATATCATATAGAGACCAGGTACTCCAAAAAATCATAAAAAAATTCTCAGTAGCTTAGCAATAGGGTTAACTTAATTACCCTTATTCAATAAGTTTTTCTCAATAACACATCACTCAATAAGTTCCAGGCCTAAATGGCACAGTGCGTTGTCCCATTGACAAAAATCAAAACTTTTATGCCTTGAAAGCTAACGATATTGATATAAACCGATAGGTAATTGCATAGATAAAACAAAAATAAAATATTTAGGATAAATCTCAGTTTTGACTGTGATGTGACACTTCAAAGTTGAGATATTTTTTTTAAAAACAATCTTCATTTGTTCGATTCGTTTTGGGTTCTCTTAAACAAATAATTGCCAAAAAATTGTGTTTTTACTAAACACTTTTACTTTTGTGTTTTTTTTATTAAAAAAATATTTGAGTGAATAAATAGAATTAAGAAATCTTAGAAAATATAAAATTTTATACATTTTTTAGCGATTTTAATATTTGATATTATTAAATGAAAAATTTTAGAAACTGAAAAATTCCGATGAAAAAAAAGAACAAATCCTTTGAAAATATGTTTAATTTCTTCTTTAATATAATAGAATAGCTTCTATTTAACTTGGAACTGCAAATAACTCCAACAATTATATGTTTTTTTTAGAAAAAATGTTTAAGAAATTTTTGACAAGGAACAGGCAGCGAAATTTTTTTCGCCAGCTTATACGCTGTAGAAGCGAAAATTATTACTATGTTGCCAAATTTCCGTTCATGAGTGGAGAGTAAAAATTTCAAATTTTTTATGTCGATTATATGCCCGTACTTTGATTGGCGCCGAAATTTGCCATTCAACAATAAAAAATAAGCAGTAAGTATGTTTAAGTGTTGAGTTTGTTTATTGTTGCATTTATATAGCTTATTAATGTGTAGTCTTGCCTCTTATAGAATATAAAATTGAAGCAATAAAAATATGAATCTGTCAACTGGAACAGCAAGTGCTTTTTCTCCACACAAAAATTTTGACTCTGCATCAAAATTTCGCGTGTAGAGTTATATGCCCAAAGTTTTCGTTCCTACAGCATACTAAGCTTTAAAATTAAAAATTTACGCACAAAATCAAGTAAAAAATTATTATAGGTCCAAGGGAAGTGCCCCTAGATCCAAGGGAGGACCATTTTCATTACTCATCTTCATTTTTAAGTACACTGTATTTGGTTACCATTTTGACGAAATTTTGTTAACATCAGTTAACCTTTGTATGTACCTCCCATATAAAATCAAGTAAAAAATTAATATAGGCCTAAGGGAGGTAAGGGTCTAATCAATTTCGATTATTTCAGTACACATCCATAACTCTATTTGACTACTCTTCTAACAGCAGGATTACAAATAAGTAATTTGCAACAAATCATTCGTTTCGTTGCAAATAAGTTAAACTACGGTGCTAATATGCAGACTATTTTGAAGAAGTTTTCTGTGTCTTCACAAGTAATACTTATAGTTCCCCTCCCTAATCATATCTAATAATCATACCTAATAATCATATCCAACCATCGCGTGATGAGATATCTAATGCGATTAAAGAAATTGATTCAAATAAAGGACCTGGCCCAGACTTGTTACCCCCCACTTACAAGTCCGATGTCTTTATCATGCTCTTATGCCTTATCATACACTTTTCTTGCCTTTATATATAATATTTAACAAATCTCTGCTCCAAGGATCTTTTCCATCGTATTGGAAGATATCTCACCTAACACCAATATATAAAAAAAAACGATAAAAGTTATGTTGAAAACTAAAGAGGAATCGCCATTTTATCAGCTATTCCAAAATTGTTCGAAAAAATTATATGCGCAAAACTAACATCTATTATAAATCCTTTACTCAATGAACAGCAATATGGTTTCGGTAAAAGTAGATCAACCACAACAAATCTAATGACTATAATCTCTGATGTTTCAAGTAAAATGGAAAAAGGACATCAAGTGGAGGCAATATACACCGACTTTAGCAAAGCTTTTGATCGAGTCGATCATGATATCTTCGCTTCCAAATTGGAAAAGAATGGTATCTCAGGATCTTTCCTCAGTTAGCTGAAGTCCTATCTCCACGACAGCTCCCAATTCGTTAAATTTCAAGGTACCTTATCCAAACAGATTTTAATTACATCCGGCATACCACAAGGTAGTCACCTTGGTCCACTTCTCTTTAATGTTTTTATCTCAAACCTATCGGATATTCTTTGCGATACCCCACATCTAATACATGCAGACGACCTAAAAATGTACCATGTTATAAAATCGGAAACAGATGTAATTTACTTACAGTCTAAACTGTCATCTCTTGAGCACTGGTGCAATCAAAATAAACTTTATCTTAATGTTAAGAAATGCTGCGTAATAACCTTCTCCCGTTAAAATTTGGTAACAAATGGCAGCAACTTCCTCAATAGCATTAAAGTTGAAGTTAAAGTCAACCATATTGCTGATCTTGGTTTAGTCTTGGACAACAATTTGCGTTTCAACTTACATTATGATAAAATTGTATCTTGTATCTGCAAAAGAGTTCAAAAATGCTTGGGTTACGAAGGCATTACACTGTGCATTAGTGCGCCCTATTCTTGAATATGGATGCATTATTTGGAATCCTGCTTTCGAATCACACAGCGAAATACTTGAATCTATTCAAAAGCAATTTCTGCTTTTTGCGCTTAGGGACACGTATAACTCCCGTGAGTACAATATATTGCCGCCCGGCAGGCGCAGGCAGGTACATGCTCAGTAAATAAGCCGTGCAGAGTGAATGCGAGCAGGTCAGATCAGATCAGTGCGAGAAAAAGTTTGTTATTTATTTTTTTCTTCTATTGCTTACTATTTGCATCCTCCGCTAATGGCATTCATGAAAAAAAATTTTCCTATACAAAAATAACACACTCTCTTTAAAAGAGCATCAACTCCAAAAATTTACATTTTCTGGAAGAGCAAAAACACTTTTTTTCTTCAAGGGACTCCATACAAAACAAAGAGACAAGATTATTTATTTATAACTAACGACTAAGAATATGTATATAAAATTAAGATAGCCGATGTATATAATCGCTACGAATTGTCTTACACGAAAAAGTATATATGTAAACATTTTGAGTTGTTGCTCCTTTGAAGAGGGTGTGCGATATGTTGTGCCACGCTTATGCAAAAATAAATGCATACCAACAACACAACTCTCTATTGAAGTTATTGTTGTGGTTTCGTCTAGCACTTTGTTGTTGTTTGTTCAGTTTTATTGTTGTGCTGTTTTCAGAAGATAATGAAAGCCAACAACACAAAGCAGTCGAAGTTTACAAATTGTTCAATACACTTGCTCATGCGCAACAAAAGCACCCCCAACAAAATGTACTCAATGATGCTAATTTCCTCGGTTCTTGTACGCAGATGCAAAATAATTTGTTTTTATTTTTTTTTTTTTTTGAATCAAAGGATAATATCAACATAGACGAGAGCTGTACCAAAAACTAAACATGAAAGAATAAGTTGAGACTTTTCTTTGTTCTTGTTTTGAGTGAAATCTGTTTTGTGTGGAGAAAATCTATCTCCTAGTTCACACTCGTCAAGACTTGACGGTCAAGTCATACCTTTATGGATGAAAGACGTGGACATCAACGTGAGAGAGGAGGAAGTTCAAAAGGGAATGACCAAGAGTTGACGTCAAGTGTAGACGAGTGTAAACCAGGAGTTAATTTAAAGCACATACAACCTTGAGCAGTTTTGAGAAATATTGTGGCATACGTTTGTTGTCGTTTAAGTTTAGTTTTCAAGTTGAAATCTATCAATTTCGCGTGCACAACTTACCACCAACAACAAAACAATCTTGATCGACGTTAACCATATTTGTCAATACCCACCAAAAACAACCCTCACACTCGCATAAACATGTGCACGGTCGCTGCTGTTGATGTTTGCTTCGTTCAACGCTTTGTTGTTGTTGAATGTTTTTGTTGTAATTGGTTGTGTATTCTAAAAATAATAAAAAAACGCAGTTTCCTTGAAAAATTATAAAAAACAACACAAAAAGAACAAATTCAGTTGCGAGAAACCTGCGCCAGCCTTGTTGTTCGCAACAACCTGATCTGATCTGATCTGACCTGCCTGCTTCCACTCTGCACACTTTGAGCAGGTTTATATGAAATCGTATGAAGCGAATTTTCTCGCAATGGAACAAGTAAGCAAATCTGCCTGCCTGCCTGCCTGCTTCAGCGTTTACTCTGTCCGCAGACTTATGATTTTAGGCTTAACCTTCTTAATTTAATGCCCCTTTCAACAAGAAGGACTTCACTTAGTTCATGCTTTACCTTCGATATCATTAACGGTGTTGTTGATAGCGAGTATATATCAAACGAGATATTATTTAATGACCGGATCAGACGTACACGGCATACACGGCTATTAAATGAACATCAACATCACACTGTCTACGCAAGAAATGAGCCGATAAATAGGTGCTGTAGAGAATTCAATAATATCAGCGAGTACTATTCACCCTTATGTCTAAATTAACTTTTTAAAAAAATCTTTCCAAGTCCCTATTTCCGTCATAATACCTTTCTTCAAGCAACTTAGTTTGAAATCTTAATATATAATTAAGCATGCCCTCTCCAAATCTTTTTTCCTACTATAAGCCCAATAATCCTACGCTCTTCATTTATTGTCCTTTTAGTCATTAAGAATTAAATGCTAAGATAATTAGCCAGTTTTTTAAGCGTATTCTTTCCAATTCCCTATTACCTTCTCAGATCTCTCCTATTCTTATCAAATAAAATTCTTAGCTATGCTACTATGTTTTAATTATGTTAGTATGTAAGTTCCTTTTCTTTTATCTTTTCTTCTCTCCTTTTCTTTTTGACGTGTTCTTGAATTCACTTGGACCTAATCCGCCCACCTCGATTTGCATATCTTCGAACACCAAAACAAGAAAATGGGAGAAAAAAAATAAACAAACCTGTTAGAATAAGTAAATTGCCTTGCTTGGCCAATAAATAAATAAATAAATAAATAATTATGTTACGAATAAATGCACTTGTTGTAAAAATGTTTCATAAAGTTTTGAAAAACATAAGTATTTTTTATGTTAAATTAACATTTTTACAACATTTCTTTTGGTATCACCTATAATGATTGTGTATTGTAATTGTAACGAATACAGTAACGAGTTAGTAACCTTGATGCGACTAAGTTGCTTTATGTTTATATAAAGTTACATCAATGTCACAACAACTAAGGGCCAGTTTTTCAGTACGAGCTTAAACTTTATTCAAATTAAACCTAGCTTAACTCACTAAAATTAGACGCTTAAACAGGGTTTAACTGGATATTTAAACATTCGTTGAAGTTAAATTGGCTTAAATTATCATATAATGTGTTTCTTTTTTGACTATACCAAGTTTAAACATCCAATTTTGGGGCTGTAAGCTAGGTATATTTAGACTAAAGTTTAAACTCGTACTAAAAAATTGACCCTAAATGTCCAAAACTTCGGTTTGAAGAATTTTTTCTAATTAAGCTGTAGAGAAGTCACTACAACTAAATGTTTCTAATTTTGCTGTGACGCACTAAAATGCCGCAAGCAAAATATAAATGTTATTGTTCACTAAAAATTCTGTGTTGCTTGTCAATTTCTTTGTGTAGGCTTCTACTAGCATGTAATCCATTTTTGTTTTATTTCAGCGTTCAACGAGACTACCAAATTTAACAAATTTTTCGTTGAATGACAATGAATCAGTGTGAAATTATGAGAATTTGTTTTGTTGCAAGAAGGTTGAAATGAGGTTTTTATTCAGTTACAAGAACATTGGAAATAGTCGTTGAAACCTTATGCTGTATTGAGGTTATTATTTAGTTGTTACAACTTAAGGAAACATTAGGTGTTTCCGTACTAAGTACAAGTAATTATCATAGAATAGAGAGTGTGATGTTGCATGTCATTCTTCTCTCTCGAGCTTCAAAAGTTTGTAAAGTAACGCTTTTAAGCAACTTCAAGTTACTTAAATAGAGTACAGAAACATACCTATTATAATAACTCAAAAAATGTAGTTAGGAAAAATAACATTGAAGTGAGGTTTTTATTAAGTTGCCAGAACATTGAAAATAATCATTGCAAACTTGTGCTGTATCAAGGTTATTATTCAGTTGGTGCAAGTTTAAAAAAACATAATGGTAACTTATAAAGTTTTGCTTGATATAAGAACGATTTATTAAGGTTATTATTCTATTGCAAGAACTTTAGAAAAAACCATTGCAACTTATATAATATAATTAGTTACATGAACGTTGTATTGGAGTTATAATTCAGTTGCAAGAAGTTTTGAATAAAGTTGTTGTAGTAAAGTAAATGCGGCATTAAGGTTATTATTCAGTTGCAACATCTTTAAAAAAATATTTGTAACTTTTGATATTTAGTTTGTTGCAAGAATTATGTATTGAGATTATAGCAATTGCAGGAACTTTTGAAAAAAGTGTCTAAAAACTTCATACTCGCTATATTTAATTTTTTTTCTACACTATGAATTTTGATTGGAATAAATTTATATACGATTTTCTTTAGTATTTATGTTAATTTTCTATTTTCTATAAATTATTATTATTATGTTTTTTTATTATTTTCAGCGCAATATGACACTAGGAACTTAGAATATATATTTAGCTATATATTTAACATTAATACGCGGAAATTAAGAACTCGAAATATGTCTATTTTCCAAATTATTTAAAAAATTTTTATTTTTTGGGTGGCGCGTGAGTTTTCTAGAGGTAAATTCATCGACGAAAAGGCCTCTGTTGTAAAATTTTACAGCCTTATTCATAATCTCATTTTAAAGGCTGCGTAACTTTAAACCAGCTTTAAGCAACACATCGTTATTCATAAACGTTTTTCGGGCTTGTGTAAGATCTGCGTAGCTTAAACACCGAAATTTGCGTTTAAAGGCTGCATAATTTTAACCTAAACTTTTTTGTCGTCTTTTCGATTAAGGTTGATGTATATGATATTTATATCATAGACATGCTCCATATGCGACCTTTTTATACTTTTTTCAGTAACAGATTTGCAAATGTACAAGAATTCTTCGTTTTTGTAAAAGAGTTTATATTGTTTAGACACAAACCTTACAAAATTAAGCAATGAATAAAAAAATGATTATGAATAACAATTTCAGCGAGGTCGCGCAGAGGATGCGTAAAGACTAGAACAGTGTGTTACTAAGCAAGCGTTGAACGTTTGTTTAGGAAAATCTATTGCATAAGGCTGTTAGTGTATAACTCTTCATATTTTCAATTTATTTTCTCATCATTTTATTTCATTTTTTTAAAAAAAAATATGTGTAACTTTTGATATTTAGTTAGTTGCAAGAACTATGTATTGAGGTTACCATTTAGTTGCAAGAACTTTGGAAGTAATGTCTGAGAACTTTATACTGGCCATATTTGATTTGTTTCTTCGCTATGAATTTTGATTGTAATAAATTTAAATACGATTTTCTTTAGTATTTATTATTTTTTTCTTAGAATTTTCAGTGCAATATGACACTAGGAACTTAAAAAAGTATATTTAGCTATATATTAAAGATAATTACGCGGAAACTAAAAACTCGAAATATTTCTTATGTCCAAATTATTCGCAAAATTTTTATTTTTTGGGTGACGCGTGAGTTTTCTAGAGGTAAAACGCAAACATTCATCGACAAAATGGCATTTGTTTTAAAATTTCAGTGTATAACTCTTCATATTTTGAATTTATTTTCACATCTTTTTATTCTGTTCCATTTTATATTTGACTTTTAAAACACACTCCAAAAAAATATCACTGGTTTAATGAAAATTATATTAAGGAATTGTGTATGCAAAATATTTTAGAACTTTTTAAGAACTTATTTCTTTTTTTTTCAATCCTGGAATATTTACGTCACTAGTACTTTTTCCGCGCTAAAAAATTTGCCATTATAACAAAAAATAACTTCAATAAAACAAATTATTGGTTACATTTACGGTATTTTACCTTAATTGTAACGTAAGAATAGCACAATAAGAACTTTTTTTGGATGCTTCAAGTATGCTTCATCTCGTGGCGTGCAACTTAAATTTTTACCAACAACACATTTATGACATTATTATTACACATTTTTCACCTAGTTGCAACCTAAATTGTAACAAAAGAAGCTTAAAATATCTGCTTTTTCAGTTGTAGTTACATTGCAATTACGATTTATGTCTGTATTGGCGACTCTTTTGCGTCACTTTTACAAACTTTTTTGTGCCAGCTGGGCATATAAAAACTTCTAAAAACCGATGGCCGAAATAAACTACTTCAGTCTCTAATTGCTTCTTCACCCACCGTAAAACTCAGATTTTGCCCCCAGCTATTATCACCTTTTTGCTGACTCTTACAGCCCTATTCTGGCAAATTAACAAATTGTTAACCAGTATTTTGAATATTTCTATGTGTTTGTTGTTTTCAATACAAAATTTAAAGCTCAAAAAACAAAATTTGTTAATGAAATTGTCAATAACTGAAAAGCAGTTGACAATTTTTGTCAAAATTTTTTATTTTTGAGCTTCAAATTTTGTTTTGAAATAAAAAAATTACAACAAACACATAGAAATATTCAAAATACTGGTTAACAATTTGTTAATTTCCCAGAATAGGGCTGTTAGTATATAAAAGGCAAGCACGCTGCTCCGTGTCTAATATCTCTCAAACTGTTCAGCATGAAAGTATGCACATCCTTATGCATAAAAGGCAATCGCGCTGCTCCGCACTCAGTATTTCTAAAGTTGTAACTATTTTTTGACAGTAAATTAATTTTATAAGACACACTGTTCTGAAAAATTTTCAGCCTGAAAGTATGCAAAGAAAATATAAGGTATTTATCAGTAACATAAAGGTACTTATCTGTAACATTATTGGATTTTTACTACAGTACGTTTTTGATCTAACTATCCTTTTTTTTATCCTTTTATAAAAAAGTTATGACGAATTTAATAAAATTTATAAATTCGTTTTTATTATATTAAAAGGCCAGTTTATAAAGCTATGAATATGATTGTTACCAAACTCGACGTTTTGCACTTTTACACTTTAAATTAACCCTCCGATGAGTGACAGTTCTGAACTTCACGGCCGTGTGAAAAGGTCCCTACGGACCTTTTTTGTAAATCATGTTTTTTCATATAAAATTTTTTTTTTTATTTTTTTGTTTTTATTGTTTATAACTAAATTCTACATACAAAAATAATTTTTCAATTTTTTTAGTTTTTTTTTTGCTTGAATTTTCTTAAGACTATTACAAAAATTATTGTTGTTGAGCGTGTACTTCTTGTCCCCCGCCCTGTGCGCAAGTGTTGCAGCGATGTAAAAGTGTGCTATGTTCTCCGCAAACAGCGTTGCCGCAGCCGAAGCAGTATGCCCGCGTTTTCCGCTGCCACCCGTACTCAGAACGGCAAAGGCGACATGACGGTCTACTTGACCTAGCCGCAAACGACGGTGCATTGCCTTCCATCGGTCTTGATAATACCTGAAATGAAAAGAAAAATACAAAACAAATAACTATATACTCTATTCTTGAATTTGAAGATGTTTTTCTTACCCTGACATCGAATGCGTCCATCGCATTGCGTATCCTTGGATATGAGGTTATATGGTTATATGATCAGGGCACGTTCTTCGATATTTGGTGTGGCCAATTGTTTCGCTAGCAGTAACAAGAACGACCGCCGTCTGTCACTCCTTTTTATAGGCTTCATTTCGTTGTAAATCGTAAAAGCGGCCAATGCAGCGACGTCCAACATATTATAAAACATGGCCAACGGCCATCGTTGTGTTGCTCTTTTGCAGCTGTAAGTGCCTAGCATTTGATCCATGGTATCAACGCCGCATTTGTTGGCGTTGTAATCTAATATGGCATAGGGCTTCCGCTTCTCGGTTTGCTCGTCAACAAGGCAGGTGTAGTGCATTGTGGAGAGCACGTTCACCACTTTATTTTTTTTCGGCACGTATGAGCATAACGCTACATCCCCTTCGTTGAACCCAAATAATGGTGCGCTTCGGGTTCTTCTTGAACTCCTGTGGAATGAATGTTTTGTTGTAGCGCACTGTACCAACATATGCGGTCTTCCTCCTCACCAAAATACGTGCCAAGTCAAGAGTGGTAAAGAAATTATCCGCGTATATAGTACGGCCAGCATCTAAATATTTTTCCACAAGATCCAGCACTACGTTCTGCCCTTGGTTTATCTCCCGTTGTTGGTTTGGCAGTTTTCCAGAATATATCATTCCCTTCACAGGATAATAACTCTGTGAGTCGCATAACCACCATACTTTCAAACCATACTTAGCTGGCTTTGACGGAATATATTGTGTGAAGCGGGTGCGGCCTCTGTAAGGGAACAACTGCTCATCAACTGTTAGTGCTTCATGAGGAGTGTAAGCTGCTGCCAAGTTATGTTGCAACATTTGCCAAATATCGTCAATAGCCGCAGTTTTGCTGTTGATGAGTCGCTGTTGTCGAGTATTTCCATTGTCGAATCGAATAAATTGCTTTACACACATGAAGCGATCGTACGACAACGCAGCTTTGTACAGGATTGCCAATATTCGAAGCGCCCATTTTATTTTTAAATAAATCAAAGAAACCACAATTTTTTGTCTGTTCGTCATGAATTTCATTTAATTGGGTTCAAGTAGATTTGCTTTCATTATTTCTTGAATATGATATCTCGTAAATGGTCGCCATTGGCCTCTACGACATATTGTGCCCGTTTTGCAGCATTTTCCATGGTTTTCTTCAACTTTTCGATGGGAATGGCGGTTATTTCTTGACGGATGTTGATTTTCAGCTCTTCTAGGGTCTTTGGCTTGTTGACATTAACCTTTGATTTCAAATAACCCCACAAAAAGAAGTCTGGAGGCGTTAAATCTGGTGATCTTGGCGGCCAATCGAAATCACCATTTTTTGACATCAAACGGCCAGGGAACATTTGCTTCAAAAAATCGATTGTAGTGCGGCTTGTGTGTGGTGGCGCGCCGTCTTGTTGAAACCAGTAGTGCCTGATACGCTTTCGACGAACGATTGGCATGAAAAAATTGTTTATCATATCGCGATAACGCTCCTGATTGACAGTAACTCTGTGGCCATTATCATCTTCGAAAAAGAACGGCCCAATGAGCATTTTAGCACAAACGCCGCACCAAACAGTGACTTTTGCATCGTGAAGAGGTACCTCTTGAATCTCTTGTGGATTTTCAGTGGCATAAATACGGCAATTTTGTTTGTTTACCATTCCGTTCAACTGAAAATGAGCTTCATCGCACATTGAGTTGAGTTTTCACTATTGACTTGTTTTGTTGAATGTAAATTTCAACAATTTTAGAGCGTTCGCGTGGCGTGTACTGTTCCATTGTAAACATTTGCTTGGAATGACGCTTCAAACGCGGTATGTCATTAGTCGATTTGGCATCACTGCGGAAAGTTACAGTGTTGCCAGATGAGCGCTTCGAATATTGACAACCCTGTATATTGGGCAAAGCGTCGCGCCCCATAAATTCATAGCTGGTTCATGGTTTGATCTTGTGAGTCCAGCATACAAAAGAATAGCTACAAAGGCGTCAAACTCTTTCACTCCCAGCAAACCAAATGATATCGTTTTGATATCGAGATGATATCGTTAAGGTGATTATTTCTATCGTTATCGATACACGAGACGATATCGTTATGATATGGAGAAAGTGCTGTTTTCGATAAAAACGGACATATCGTTAACGATATCGAAAACATTGTAATTGCGACATCGTAACGATATTGGAATATCATCATCGTTTCAATATCGATATGATATCGTTTACGTGATTATTTCTATCGATAACGATACACGAGACGATATAGTTATGATATGGAGAAAGTGCTGTTTTCGATAAAAACGGACATATCGTTAACGATATCGAAAACATTGTAATTGCGACATCGTAACGATATTGAAATATCAACATCATTTCAATATCGAGATGATATCGTAAATGTTATAATATTGTTTTCATACCATATTTTTTCAAAAAGAATTTTGTTATGCGATATGTTTAGATTTATCGACAAAGGACATTTTTCGATTAATACTAAGAAAAAATACCATGAAAATTAAAAGTTTGTGATTTGTTATGAATGCGAGAGCGTTTCATTGTTTCATCTAATTTTCTAAATTTTCACAAGTTCCCTTGCCGCCTTTTGAACACTTTGACAAATTTTATATATAACATAAAGCAAACTGCTTACTTGATTGTAAGAGAACAAAAATTAACTTCAGTTTGAAAAATTTCGTAAACGCGCGCACAACTATTTATATAGTGATGGTAACTATTGATGATAACAAGCAAATCAAAACAATTAAAACAATGCATTTGAAAGATTGTTTGGTGTAATAACAACAAAAAAAGTTGATTGATGGAATTACATTTAAGAAGCAATTGGAACCATAGCATTGCACGAATAAATTAATATATGTCCGTCCGTAGAAAAATTAATTAATATTTTGTTAATATAGATATCGTTATGACATCGAAATGCCATCGTTAACAGTACTATCGGGACGATATCGCGTATTTCTGTGTAAAGATATCGTAACGATATCGATAGACTATCGTAAAATTTAACTATCGAGATATGGTTTGCTGGGCTGTCACTGGCTTCCACTCCTTTTTTTTCGTGGGATTCGCCAAATTCCATGCAGCTGTAACCTCCCTGCCTTTACGATTTGTTTCACGTAGCACTAAGTGTATTATTTCCTCTGTCATGATTGAACGCATTATTGTATAGAGGTCGTGTATATTTCCTGTTGGTCCTGGTTTCTTTCTTGTGAAGCCGACCAAGTTATGATTACGAGTGCGTGATGTTGGTGGTGCTTTTTTACTCCATTGGGTGCCATCTTTACCAATATAGTAACTTTCATTCGTTTCCTGTCCATAATTTTCTTCCTCTTCATCATCGTCGTCATCAGTATCTTCATTTAGCTCGACGTATCCTTTAGTTTCGGCATCTGACTCTTCAGCAGGTTGGTGTGTGCGATCTTCATCATCCTCAACTTCATAATTATCAATTGCAGCAATATCAATTTCTTCATCCATGTCTTCGTCCATAAAATCAGCAAATCTACTATCAGCTGCACGCCTTTCATCCGCAGTCATTTGCTGGTAACGTGTACTACGGAGTACAACAATTTCAGCAACGTCCAAATTACTTGCATCTGCCATATTTATATTTTTGTTTATATCACACAGGATTTTACTCTTCGCTGTCTAAACTTTGACTGATTTGGTTTACGAAACTACAACTTCTTTTATACTCTTTCGTACGTCTACCTAAACTCAAAGACATTAGAGCCCAAACAGAACCAAGGCGGATGTCGGATGGCGGGCCTCTCTCTGCGAAATCCGCTGAGAACACGTCCAGAATATGGTCACTCAGAGAGAGATCCGACACCCGTCAGAGAGAAATTAGAATAGATTCTATTCTGGCGTTTTCCCGTCATGCATTTCTACGGCGATTTCATTTTTGGCGGCTGCATATATTATCATGTAATTTGTAGCACGGCGAATCCGACAACCGACATCCGCCTTGGTTCTGTTCGGGCTCTTAGGGATGATGATAAAAACAAAAAATTCTAAGAAAAAATTCTAAGAACAAAAATACTAAGAACAAAAAATACTAAGAACAAAATACTAAGAACAAAAAATTCTAAGAACTGGTTTATTGCTAGTAGTATAAAATTAGAATATTGTGCCTTTCCTTGAAAGCAATAAAGTTCATGTCTTCGAATTTTTTTTAGAATTTTTTGTTTTTATCATCATCCCTAATGTCTTTGAGTTTAGGTCTTTGTGTTCAGTAGAAGTAAATTATGTGTTGAAATAATAAAAAAATTATAATGATGCCCAAAAACATGCATTTATTAGTGAAATTCAGTACAAGGTCTATACGGACCTATTCACACGTCCGCGTACTATTCTCACTAAAACCTCAATAACTCCTAAAGTAATGATCCGATCGGCTTGATTTTTTTCTAAAAGATGCGCAACAAAATATTCTTGGAATACAGAGTAACTTTGGGGGGGGGGGGGGTTGTAGTGGCCGAAGTAGACGTAATTTCAGTTTGAAAAGGCAAAAAGGTCCCTAGGGACCTTCTCACTCATCGGAGGGTTAATAACAAATAAAAAAAACATAAGAAAGTTTTAAGTTTCTGAATAAAAATTAACAAATTACGAAATATTGATAAATAAAATAAATAAAATAAGCTGGTCATTTCAGCCCTTGGAAGGACTTTGACCTAGCTTCTATTGATCAAATGTGTTGTGCGTGTTATTAAATGCTTGATCACAAATGACCGAGAACTGGACCTACGTGTTTTATGCCGACTCCGAACGGCTTATGTTCTCAAGAAGCTATACATGGCAATTTTTACTCTCTGAGGTTTGCCAATGTATGCAGAGAGGTGACGACCGAACGGAAAAATTAATTGAATTGAAAAAACTTTCTGTCTGAGCTGGAATTAAACCCGGGCTACCGCTGTTCTTTAGCTTAGGGGCCACGCATTCTACCCACCAGGCTACGCTCGCCACAAATATTTATAAGAAATATTAATTCCTTTTTGAATTGTTAATAAATTTTTTTTTTATGCAAGGGACTTTGAATTAGTAACGTTAGTTGATTTTTTTAAGGGTGCTTCAATAAGCTTATTTTGACTTTTGGTTTTGATTAAATTTTGATATGAAATAATATGTTTAACGTTAGCCGACGAATGAGGTATGTAAAGTTATCATTCGATTATTTTATATATTTTACCACACATAAGTTAATAATTTTCATTTTTAAATGCTCCAACTTTAGCCCAAAACTCTGCCATCTTAAACTTTTTATAATTTATTTTTAATAGTACTTTACTTAGAAAATGTTTGTAAAAGTACTGAAATCATCGCGGGGGTACTGCGGTACTTTTGGAAAGCGAAAAGTACTAAATTCAGTTTCTTAGTTGTGAATTTATCATCCTTGGTTTAAATCGGTCAAGAAATTTGAAAAGTTCTTTGACGCTCAGAAATCCCTCCAGAAGTGAATGGAAAAACATTTTTTTTTTGCTTTTGTAAACCTACCTACGGCGTTACACAATACCTTTCAAATTTGTAGGAAAGAGGTTTTTGGGTTTTCTCAAACTTTCCCTATTAACTTTTTATGGGTGATCATACGATTGTAATAATATTTTTGGATCGCCATAAAATTTTTGCGACAGGATCGCCTTATAATATTTCGCGACGTGGCATTGCCATGCAAAAATTCGCATTTAAAAAAATTATTTATTATTTTTATTTATATAAGGTCCTATCTAATAGGTTGCCGGCGAATTTCGCCACTGGCACTAAAGATTACACTGTGCAACACATTTTTCTAACGGAAAAGTGGATAGCACAGGGTGATAGTACTACTGTATAGTTAAAAAACCCGAAAAGGAATTTGCAAAGTTAGCTCGCTTTAAAAAGATATAGGCATTGAAAATTTGCCTCTTGCAGAGTATTTTTAAAAAAAATGTGCTTATTAGGGCGTATCGAATTAGAATTTTTTTCGATTTTTACATTCTAAGAGGTCTCAAAAGTTGCATGGTGGTTAAGATCTAAAAAAAAAAAATCCAAAAAGATCCTTCTTCCACAAGAATAAAGTTGTTTTTTGAGAAAAATAGTAAAAAAATAACAACCTAAAAATGCTTTGATTTTTGTAAGAATGTCTTAAAGCAAAAGTAAATACAGACTTAAACTAACAATATCTTGCCGAACAAGATGCAATTCTCGATTTCTACCCTCATTGTGCTGTGTGAGAAATAATCGAATCCAAAGGTACACTCGAAATGGCACAGAACTTTTGATTGTTATCTGATTGTCTAAATGTTGGTGTTATTGATTGAAGTGTTTATGTTTTCCATAAAACTCGCGAATTAAAAATTTGGATATTTTTTGCAAATACATTTTCTTGTTTTCGAGAAATGTATTTTGAATGCAATTTTAGAACTTTTTAAAAAAAATTAATGTAAGGTTGTATATATTTTGGGCATTTGAATTTGGATTCTTAAAATATTTCTGAACGAAACACTATCTGAAATTATTTTTTTCAAACACCACGATTTTTTTTGTCATTTCGACTTTTTATATAAATTTTTCTTCCTAGCATGAAATTTATTATTTCGTCAAAACACCTCACCTCATCATTTACCAAAATGTTAAACTAAAATTTTGAGTTTCTGAGCCTGCCATTCGATGAGTCTCAATTGATTGAAAAACAATTTTTTTTAAGTGTTTGTGATGTGTTTTAAGAAAATTGAAGAATCCAAATAGCGAAAATTATTTTCGGTACCACTTCTGATGCCTGATATCTAATGTTTTATATTAATTTTTTTCAAAAAGTTGAAAAATTGCTTTGAAATATGCTTTTCTTAAAAAACAGTAAATGCATTGGCAAAAAATGTGCAAATTTTGAATACACCAAATATAAGGAAAACGTAAACACTTTACTAAATACCACCAAAATTTACACAACCAGATAACAATCAAAAGTTCTGTGCTATTTCGAGTGTACCTTAAGATTCGAATATCCTTCACAAAGGACACTGTGGGTAAAAATCAAGAGTGGCATCTTGTTAAAGTCTGTATTTACTTTTGCTTTAAGACATATGAAGTTATTATTTCAAAAATCAAAGCATTTATAAATCAGTTATTTTTACTGTTTTTCTCAATACACAACTTTGTCCTTGCGGAAGAGAGAGACATCCTTTTTTTCCTAAAATTTTTCTGGGAGATCTTGACCACCCTATGGAACTTTGGAGACTTCTTAGGATGAGAAATTAAAAAAAAATTAACGCCCTTATGAGCAATTCATTTTTAAAAAATGCTCTGCAAGAGGCAAACTTTCAATGCCTATATCTTTTAAAATCGAGATAACTTTGCAAAACCCTTTTAGGGTTTTGTTGGTCTAGATCAGTACCATCGATCTGTGTAGGTCGCTTTTTCGTTAGATTCCATGACCCTTAAATTGTCGCATAGTGTTATTTCATTTTTTTTTTTATTTTTGGCCTTCACTTAACAAAGTGCTTTCAGGCTGTTTATAATACAACAGACTTACTAAATTTTATTTTGAAATTGTTCTTCCTTTTATACCATACATAACAGTTCTTAGTCTTAAAACTAGTTAACAATGCTGTGCCGACAAGGAATAACCGCTAAAGTCGAGTTAAGTCAAAGTTGACTTAATGATGCAGATGTGTTCCACGCATATAGTTCCGTAGGCATACAAAATCGGGAGATTATAGCGTGATTCCAGCCAAAATTATCTCACAAAAAGCAAACTGCCTTTCATACAACTTATATGGAGATCGAAAACTTTAAAGCAAAATTTCTCGAAACATTTAAATTACACTTTAGCTGTTATTCCTTGTCGACACAGAACTGTTTGTGTACTTAGAAAAATGTAAACATAGTCATATGTTCTTTAATTAGTGTAGGAGTAAAGTCAAATATAATAATCATATGTTTGTTACTCAGCAATATTAATGTAATGTGTGTGAGTGAGATAGATGCTAGTACTGAGCATGAACATATGTTTAATTGCGTTTGTTCTTAATGTTATTTCTACACAATAAAATAAAATGAGGTTATGCATGCCGTAAAGGTGTGTATCCTATTAAATAAAAAATAAACTGGCCATTTCAGCCCTCGGAAAGACTTTGACTTAGCTTCTATTGATCAATTGTGTTGTGCGTGTTACTAATTTTTGATCACAAATGATTGAGAACTGGACCTATGTTTTTTATGCCGTCTCTGAACGCCGACGGCTTATGTTCATTCTCAAGAAGATTTACATGGCAATTTTTACTCTCTAAGGTTTGCCATTGTCTGCAGAGAGGTGACGACTGAACAGAAAAATGAATTCAATTGAAAAAATTTCTGTCTGAGCTGGAACTGAACCCGGGCTACCGCGGTTCTTTAGCTTAGGGGCCACGCACTCTACCCACTACGCTACGGCCGCCACCTATTCTTCATCCTTTTACTTTGTTTAAATATGTATTTATTGTTGTTTGGGTTAATGTAATATTTGTTAATATTATTTAAGTATAATATAATTGTATGTAATTCATACCGTAAAGGTGTGTTTCCTACAAGATGTTTATTCTATATTATTTTGTTACCAATTCTTCAAGCATCAAAAATAATAACATTTTACTAAGAACCGACTTCGATTTTGCCAATACCACAATATCCGAAGTTGCTCTATTGTTTGAACATTAAAAGGCTAGATGTCTTTTAAAAGATTTTTATATTGAAAAAATTAAGCTAACTGAGCGACTAGCTGGACAATGGGTTTGAAAAATAATAAACTACAATATATTTAAAAAAAATTTAATTTTAACATATACGCTAAGGAAATACTTAAGCCTTGCTCTGCACTTAGGGCTCAATGAGTGTAAAAGTAAATTAATTCTATTAGATTTTTGCCAGTACATCTTCTATTGATATTCTATAATAATCCATATCTGATTGGAATGAGCATCTTTTATCGGCAACACCTTCGAACCACAAAGCTGCTTTATTTTTATCTGCAATCATCATTAAATTCAGTCAGTGGAAAATGTTGGTGACAACAACAAAACAACAACAGCTTCATCAATATAAAGCGAGCAGCAAAATTCAATCACATCATCAGTAACAACATGTACAAAAACAACAATGTCAGACATGAAAGTCATCACTATCAGCAGCAAGAACAGTCATAACAACAACAGCAACAACAACAACAACAAAAACAACAACAACAACAACAACAAAACAAAAACAACAGCAGCAATCGAAGCAATAATAACCACAACAAGAAAGCTTCATATAGAAATTCGTCTTCATCGATTGCGGTCGAATGTTGCTATTTACATAATAGATAACCGAAAGTATGTTTATCTGTTCGTCTGCCTGTCTGTCTTTTATTGCATTTGGTTTGTCTATTTGTCCGTCTCTGTCCTTGTCATTTGTTAAACTTCGTCCACTTCGTTTGGCTTCGACGAAGTGGTTAAGAAAATGTTGCTCCTATAAAGCAGCTTAGAGCCAGCAAAAGCCATAGTAACAGCAACAAAATAATAACAACAACAGCAACAAAAACAACAACGACACCATTGACAGTCGTAGCAGATAGGCTTTCGTTGGGCCTGAATGAATCCTTGAGTGTTTGAAGTCTATGACGTTGTTTTTGGCTGTTATTGATTTTAAATTGCTTGTAGTTGTTCATGTAAAAGCATCATGCTGTTGCTATTGCTGTTGTTTTTGTTGTTGTTGTTGTAACTGTTGTTATTTCTGATGGACAAGAGC
This sequence comes from Dichetophora obliterata, assembly GCA_963920525.1. Taxonomy (NCBI): domain Eukaryota; kingdom Metazoa; phylum Arthropoda; class Insecta; order Diptera; family Sciomyzidae; genus Dichetophora; species Dichetophora obliterata. Next base: position 19,471,033 of record OY986438.1, on the reverse strand, counting down.
TAACTCTTCGAAAGTGTTGTTGTATGTCGCATGTTAAACACTCTATCTTGTGATTACATCCTTCCGCCAAGTACCACCAACTTCATCAACATCAATAACATCAAAAGCTTGAACAACAACAACATATTCCGCAGCAACATCACCTACCCCATCATCACCACAACCATCATCATCATCATTAAAATCAGCATCTTCTGCCGTAACATCTTCATTTATAAAATAACCAAAAGTCATCAAGTAAATTGCTTACAGTTTAGTTAAGTTCTCAAGCCACGTTCTAGAAATAGAGAGTGCTTTAGTGCTTTTTTTTTGTTTGTTATAAACTAGTTTTCTTTTGAAAACGAAATATAGTCTACTTTTGTGCGATTTGATAGAGTTGCGGCTTGGGTTGTTAATTGCCACACACATTCACATTTCACAACCGAACTGATTTTCTTCATTGAGATTCAAATTGATTTTGGTCAATCATCATGGAAGAAATGTCTTTATTATTTCATTATGTTGATGTTGGCACATTTTCGATGCAGCAAACAGTGGTTGCGGAAAAGAGATTGATCTTGTTCATTTTTTTATGTCAGCTACCGCAGCTATTTATTTAAAAATATCTCCATTTAAAGATGTTCCAAGCAAGTTACTTTGAATTTAATAAAACTGAAAATACTTGCATGAAAAAAATGGCAAATTACTCAAAATTGCAGTATCGCAAACATTATGTTTGGTCCTGATTATCGATAAATTTTTCGATAAAGTCGCCTGAATTTTATAAAAGTTGTTTTGGTCCAAAGGAGCATTTTATCGAAGACTCCATTATTTCAGTTTTCCTTGTAACATTTTCATAAAAAAGCCAAAAAGTATTATGAAAAAGAAGGCTGGGAGGGATAGATTGTTGTAATTATTGGAATAAAGTAGAAATTTTACTAAAACTAACTTTGTCAAAGCCATATAAAAATGTAAACTTTAAAAACACCATTAAAGGCGTATTTTTGTTTTTCAAAGACTGTATTATTTGAATGAGTTACATTAAATATGGATTTATTTTAAGTAATAAATGCTTCTCAAAATATCCATAAATATCTTAATTTCAAAAACATATTTTAATATATTTGAATGTTTAGTGTTAGTTTTTTATTTTTTGTCATTAATGTATATATAAGATGCTAATAACATAAACTTCTTCGATTTGAGGCATTGCAAACATGATTTCTCCACTTGTTCATAATCGATCTCAGCAAACTAAACTACTCACACGCTCACTGAACACACTTTCACTTGCCTCATAGTAATACAAGCTATTCAGCTGTAAATATTTTAGTACAAAAAAAAAACCAACCCAAAAAGTCTCTTCAAATATGTATAAAAAAGAAAAATCATGAAGTACAAAAAGTGAAGAAAAAAATTGATAACTTTGTGCATGATTATGACGACTCACTGCATGTCTACAAATTGTTTGCTTTCCTTATGGATTTCATCTTCAGTTTTTTTTTTTTTTTTTTAGTTGAGTACCGTCCTGCATTTTCTTTTGTTGAAAAACAGCAGTAAAACTCAGTAACCAATACCTCACTATTTTCAAGCAGAGATGCAAGCAAAACAAACACTCTCAGTGTTACCACTTACCAAGGATAAAGGACATGAAACACATAGGAGAGGATAGAATTGTCGATATAGTGTTGCAATATTGAAAAATGCTTTCAGCAAAATGCTTTTTGAAAAACTTTGTGAGTTATGGATACGTCGAGTTGCTGATGATGTTTTTGATGAGAAGGTACGCGTGCAAGAGATGACGATGTGTTGAAATGTAGCTGGATTGGAATGAGTTGGTGCGAATGTGTGGATAATGATTGGCATTCTCTGTGTGTGTGTGTGTTTGTTATGATGAGTTTTAAGTTATGCCTGTACTCAGTTACTGACTGTGCTGGTGGACTTGTTTCAGATTTCATTTTGAAACTAGCCAATTCTGTGAATAACGATGGCCATAGAGTTAAATGTTACACAGAAAAGTGTTGAGATTTTGAGGGTATAATATGATTTTACATAGAAACTCAGCTTCAGCAACGAAATCTTAAGCGCTCAGTGGCACATTTTTTTTTTCTAAAAACTTATCATCAACATTTTTTTCTCATTCGATGCGATTCTTTAAAAAATTGTATTAAAAGTCGCCATTTAGAAAAAAATTTGTTCAATTGTTAACAAGCCCATTTAATAAGTCTTTTTTTATATTACATGTGTAAATACCCAGAAAACCAAACGTTATCGATTTGATATCGTGAAGGTTATAATTTCTATCGTTAACGATACACGATACGATATCATTATGATATCGAAAAAGTCCTGTTTTCGATAAAAATTGACATATCGTAAACGATAGCGAAAAAATATCAATTGCGATATCGAAACGATATCGAAATTTCAATGTCGTTTCGATATCGAGATGATATCATAAAGGTGATAACTTCTATCGTTAACGTTATCGTTAATATATGGTTTCCACGCCCACTTTTACCGCCCACAAATCAATAAAACTTCTATATATCAGAAGGCTTTGATCGTATAATGCTAAAATTTTGTAATTTAGCTAATATGTCTAAACCGATTTTCATGAAACTTTAGGAAGCTATTAAGTATTTACCAAAGAGGGTTTTACATTAAAAAATAGGGCGTGGCACATACCATAGAACCCAAATTGTCAATATCGAATAGTTTGGAGTTATAGGTCGCACATCCTCGGAATTGACTATTCGACCACATTTTAAACATGTCGTTGCACTGATAAAATTATATGGTTGCTTGGCAACGGGGCGTGGCAGCAACGCGCCGGGTTTCAGCTAGTTGGTTATAATACGTAAATAAATTATAAGTTACGTTGATTTCCTTCACTATTAACATCACCTTAAAAAAACATATCAAAAGCATTATATGTTTTATGTCATACTAGCTGAAACCAGGTGCTTTGCTGCCACGCCCCCGTTTCCAAACGCCAATCAATTAAAATTTTATTTGTGTAAATTGTGGTCGAATACTTAGAAATTTGTTAAAACTTGAAAAATTCTGATGGAACCAGCATTTAAAACTATGTTCATTTTTAATGTGTGACAAAAAAAAATTGCTCCAAAAAAAAAAAAAATTTATCGATAATCCAGATTGCGTCGTAAAGTAGCTCCATAGTTAATTTTACATATAAAATGTATGGGAAAATGAATTTTCTTCATATATTTTTTTCCAGGATTTTTCGTGAATTTTTTTAGGTATTCTTCTTGTTTGGCCGGAGACCAGTTCCAATTTGTATGAATCATCGAAATCGGTTCAGCCGTTGTTGAGTTATAATCGTAGTAACTAACGCCACTTTTTTTTATATATCTGTGGTCGCAAGGAATAATGACTAAACTCAAAATATCGTAAAAAAGCGATATGGAAATTTACTTTATTGCCAATTTTTGAAAGTATGCAGATATCCATTTTTTGCCCAAAATTGATCATCACTTATGTCTGCACATTTTTTGTTTGTAACGGTAAATTTATTTAAAAAAATTCGGTCGTAGTTCGTGGAATTAAAATATCGTTTTTTACGACATTTTGAGTTTAGTCGTTGTGACCCCAGATATATTGATAAAAATTATTCTAAAATTATTCTAAATTGACATATCGTAAACGATATCGAAAACATTTTAATTACGATATCGAAATTTCAACTTCGTTTTGATATCGAGATGATATCGTAAAGGTGATAACTTATATCGTTAACGATTCAAAAGACGATATCGTTATGGTATCGAAAAAAGGCAGTTCTCGATAGAAATGGACATATCATTAACGATATCGAAAGCATATTAGTGTCCGACCGTTTGTTGGTTTTTGGCCGAAGCCGAATTTTCGGCTAAAAAGAAATAATCGCCCGAAGGCCAAAGCCGAAGCCGAATACTAACAAAATGTTTTACAGGTAAAAAAAAATAATACAATTTAGGCCTTGCTTTCATTTCAGTACAAAAAACGGCAATTATTAAGGCTCCAGTCTGGTTAAACAGACCGAAAAATAAGCAATTCTCATTAGTCTTTTTTGGAAAAAGTACATAATATAGGTATCCTAACTCTTTTAGGTATATTTACAGTACTTTCTGATTATCCTTCTGAAATTTTCTGATTATAAGCAATATTTATTTAATTAATATACAACTGCAAGCCACGGGCGACCGTAGCCTAGTGGGTAGAGTGCGTGGCCCCTAAGCTAAAGAACCGCGGTAGCCCGGGTTCAATTCCAGCTCAGACAGAAAGTTTTTTCAATTGAATTAATTTTTCTGTTCGGTCGTCACCTCTCTGTAGACAATGGCAAACCTCAGAGAGTAAAAATTGCCATGTAAAGCTTCTTGAGAACATAAGTCGTTCGGAGTCGGCACAAAACACTTAGGTCCAGTTCTCGATCATTTGCGATCAAACATTTAACACGCACAACACAATTGATCAATAGAAGCTAGGTCAAAGTCCTTCCAAGGACTGAAATGGCCAGTTTATTTATTTATTTTATTTTTAAGCCACGGGGCGACGTGGACCAGTGCTTAAAACACGAACTGAGATGGCGACCTTCGTACAGGTCGCAAAATTTATCTCAAACAAAAACTCAAAATATTTTCCTGTTAAGTATGAATGTGATGATGGTATAATTCGCTTTTTTTGGCCGAAGCCGAAGGTTAAAAAATCGGCCGAATATGCCGAATACCGAAGCCGAATATTCGAGCGGACACTAATATTAATCCTTGATATCGAAACATATTGCAAATAATATTGCAAATAATAACCATCCGGAGATATGAACCTCGCCCGAGTGCGTGTAAGACCATCAGCTTATCCATTCGACCATCGTATTTTTTAACTTATTGTCGCTTAATTTTGGTCATTAAGAATGAATGCCTTTGGTCGTGGGTTCAAACCCCAACCGCGACAAACAATTCTTTTTTGTTCTGCTGTTTTAAAATATTTATTTCTTTATTTCATTTCTTATTTCTTTATTTCTTTATTTCGTTTTCTATAAAAAAAAATTTTTACCAAAGTTTTTTTAAATTTTTTCAAAATTAAATTTAAAAATTTTTTTTTTCTTAAAACATGTAAGAATAACAGCGAACGTAAAATAAAAAATTAAATTGTTTATGTTAAATTTGTTTTTAAAAAAATATGTTCAAAGAAATGAAAAACCGAATACCAGATCTCGGACTTGTAAACTCGGATCGATACAAATTTATATGAAAACACTTAAAATTTTTGCATATAAATTTCTACACAGAAAATGATATGAAAAAATACCTTGAATTTTTTCATATTAAAATTATGAAAAATTATTTTTATTTAAATTGACGTATTTTTAGCAGCTAACAATGAAAAAATAGTTTTTATTAATGTGAAATTCTCTCACACAAAAAAATCCGACACGTCAAGAAGCTCGAAACGAACACGAGATTTCGCATCCATATAATTCGAGAATTTTTGTAATTTAGAGTTGTTGCAATATCGCAATGCTATCGTATTTAAAGGATCGTGATGATATCAAGTACTTATTGATTATAGATATCGTTACTATATCGCAATGCTATGGTTATTATGATATCGTAATGATATCTGGTATTTTTTTAATATAGATAACGTTACGATATCGAAGGGCTATCATAATTTTACTATCATGATGATGCCTACAAATTTGTAATAAAGATACCGTTATAATATCGAAAGGCTATTGTTTACTGTACTGTCGAGACGATATCGCGTATTTGTGTGTAAAGGTTTCGTAACGATATCGTCAGACTATCGTAAAATTTTTCGGCCAAGATATGGTTTGCTGGGTACATATTTTAAAATTTTATATAAATAGTAAATAATGGAAAATTCTCGTTATTTTGACATCAAAATTATAGCAATATCTTTAAAACAATCGATTTTCTTAATATAACGTATTTCTGTTTCAAAATTCGTTGATTGAGAAAAATTACTGTACACGAAAGCTATAAAGCTTGTTGTCAATAATGACAACATTTTTTACAAATAGTATATTCAAAATACTGCTATTATTTTTACATTAAAATTATTGCGATATCTCGAAAAATTAAGATTTTCTCACTACAGCGCATTTCCTTAAACAAAGTCATCGCCTCAGAATGAGCAAAAAAATATTGAAACTTCAAATTTTGATTTTGCTAGCAACTATCTCTGCCATTTTAAAATCGACTTTCATCAAATTTTTTTTTGTCTGAAAATTAATTAAATGACCTTGAAGAAATAAGGAAAGATTTGCCGTTACCTTACCAATTCAGTATTTTAGTTTATTTTCAAAAAAGCTATAAAATATTATATCTTAGCTCAAAAAATAGTACAAATTTTTTTTCCACACTCTTTTTTATGACATATCATTTATCTGTTAAAATTGCTTCATTATCACATATAATTAAATAAACAGTTTCTATCATCGAAATTCATGAGCACTCCCCATATTTTATATTTAATGTTTTTACAAAGCTCGTTAGCCATGAACGTTATAACCAACTACGCGGTTGTCTTGGACTAAATTTTACTCCCATTTAAATATTACTGCATTTTTTAAACCTCGTGGCCTAAAATTTAAACTTTTCAAATACTAACTCTTATTTAAAACTCTTCTGTACTAGAACTTGAACCAAAAGAAATGTTACAGCATCCATTTTAGCTTTTTGGTTTAAATTTTAGCCTTTTTGGTTTAAATATAAGTATAAATCTGTATTATTGCTTGTTTTGAATACAATTTATACTAAATTTTAGGTCTTACATTTGGATACTCTATATAGTTAAATCGGCTGTCATAAAACGGTGCTTTTGGTGTTTTTTAAAATTATTTAAAACTTCAAGATAGCAGTTTTTTATATTAAGTGCGTTGATGAAAGTTGTTAAGTTTTAAACTTCTTTTATTATGAAAAACCTTTGTGTGATTAATTTACAATAAAAGTATTTGCTTCATAAATCAAGGTTTTATTAAAGTAGCTATAGAAAGTATAGCATAAATAAAAAAAAATGGAGCTAGCACTTCAATGGACTGCCAAAAATATTGCTCGCATACGTTTGTATAGAAATTAAATTTGTTGCTAAATTTAAATCTTATAGATAGTTCATACAAAAATTGAATTACTAGTTTGCAAAATATATTTCAATATTTGCATTTTAGGAAGAGGTCTTAATATCTCAAGAATTTTTGTATTTTTACTGAAAGTTAGTGGATTTATAGATTTTTGTGAAAAATACCCTTTCAAAAATACTTTCCAAAAAAGTTAAAAAAAAAAATTCCACTGTTTTGATTTTTTTAATTTTTTTTATATATCAATAGATTACACCAAGTCTTTTTGAACAATACTTAATTTTTCCAAATTTACTGAAAAATGGCAAATTTATAGCGATTTTAGTGAAAAATACCCAAAATGTTGACCGAATTCTGAACACTGTTGCACTAAAAATTTTCTCGAATCTAACCATCTTCCTATTTACAACCTTGGGGTCCAAGATACCTTTCATTTGCACCCAACTTTTGTGTAGTTATTTCAGATTGATAAAAACTTACGATGAAAAAACCGGTGATTTTTGGCGAAAAAGTGATTTTTAAAAATCAAAACCGCTGGATGACGGCTCCACCGATTTCGATATCCTTTCGGATTTAAGATCTACTTGAATCCAGCTCCCAGAATATGAGTGTCGAAAACAGTGTTTTTTTACCCCTGAACAAAACGATCCACCTTAATGTATATACTATTAAAATATATTTTTTAAGTAATTAATTCTGATGCTTTTAAAAGGTTATAGATTAGAGCTTTAGGTCAAGTACTTTATGAAAGAAAGCAACGAAAACCAAATTTATTTACATAATTTTTTAATTTTTTAATTTTTTAAGTGACCTCCACTTGTTGTAGATAGAGTCCACAACGTATAATTTTTCAAAAAGTTTTATTACGCCACAATTGAAGAAAAAAAAAACATATTTCGTACCTATAAACAAAAAATCTCTAATATTTTTTTTAACAATTTTTTTTTTTTACGTCAATGAAATTTCAACCGATGCACAGTACGTGATTTGGCCAATCTGCAAGGATAAATTCTAAATTTTTATGAAATGATTCCTTGGTTCATTTAAAAAAAAAAAAAACGGTGTGATGGTCGCTATCTCAAACACCCACTTGGTTATCGGGTATTTCATTGAATCTATGTATTGAAAAGAGACTGCCGTTTGTACGAGAGAACTCGAGAACGGATCGTTAGATTTTTCTCGATTTTGGGGTTGATGGATTGATTTAACCCCAAAAAAGAATGCTATGGAGGAAAAAAGGGGGTATGGCTCTTCTCATACAATCCATTTTTTTGCTCGAAATTTGTTCTTCGACCACAATTTACACGTGCCGCTAAACATATAACAATTTACACGTGCCGGTTACTGATAACATATTATGGGCATTCTAAAAGAGGCGTGGCATCTCCTACATAGCCCAAATTTTTTGGTGGCGGCCGAATAGAAATATTTATTCAATTAAAAAACATTCTTTCTGAGTTGGGAATTGAACCGGGGCTACCACGGTTTCTTAGCTTACAGGTCACGCTCTATACTTGATAAGCTTCAGTCGCCACTAAAAGGGGTGTTGGACAAGGGCGCGTCCAACCTTTTAAGAAGAACTTACAGGCTTTTTTGATTTTCAAAGAAAAAAAAATTTATTTATTATAAAAAAAGCTATAAAAATACAAAAATTCTTGAGACATTAAGGCCTCTTCCTAAGATGCAAAAATTGAATATTAGTGGATTTCATTTTAGAAAATATATTATTAAAGTTTTTATTAAAGTCAACATAATAAAATATATTATTTTTAAAATGGTGTGGCTTTGAAGAGGCTTCACCTTTCGTGGTGAACAATCAAAAATTAACATATTTATAGCGAATGAACAGAAAATTTATAGCGATTTTAGTGAAATGTACCCAAAATGTTGAACGAATTCAGAACACTGTTGCACTAAAAAATTTCTTGAATCTAAAAATCTTCCTATTTACAACTTTGGTGTCCCAGATACCTTTCATTTGCACCCATTTTGTAGGTAGTTATTTTGGTAGTTAGTTAGATTGATAAAAAGTTACGGCGAAAAAACCGGTGATTTTTGGCGAAAAAGTGATTTTTTTTAAAATTAAAACCGCTGGATGACGATTCCACCGATTTCGATGTCCTTTTGGATTTAAGATCTACTTGAATCCAGCTCCCAGAATATGAGTGTCGAAAAAAATTTATTTTTTTTGTGATCCACCTTAATATACATTCAACTCTTTTTTACACGATCTGTTTTTGGACGATTTTGAAATAACATGGTTCATTAAAAAATTTTTTACACGTACTTTGCGGTTTTGCACGACTACAAAAATTTTTGTTTACCAACAATTTCCGTTAAGTATTCAAATATGATCGGATTATTTTTTTTTTTAAAGATCAAAGAACCAAGGATTATTTTCTCACGTGTGTTTTACTGATTAAAAAACTTTGCCGACGACTGGTTAACGCTTACAAGTTTTAGGGTTTTATAGTATTTTGAACGTTGTTCTCTTACTTTTTTTCTTTTGGTTTTTTATAAAAAAAAAAATTGTTTTTGTTTAATATAATTGAAACATCGAACTATGGTTTTTTTCGGAAAGGAATCTGTTTTTCAACTTAAAAAATGTTAATTATTTAGAAAAGTATTCATAAGAGAGATAACCAAGTATTAACAATTCGTTCACAGATTTAAAAATATAAAATTTTTTTTTAAAACAAAAAAATGCATGCAATTTTTGCATTTTAAAATTGTCCAATTTTAGTGTTGAATTGAATTCAGTATAAATCTTATATTTGAACTTTTCATTGATTTTTTTTTGATTAAAAAAAATATATAGCTGTTATTAATTCAGCAGAAAAACATTTATAATACGAATCGTTTATAAAATATTCACATATCATTGGTATGATTAAAAGTTAAAAAATGCAACTTGCATGGAGCATCTCTTTATTCACGTACCTTGCCGTAGCAAGTTTATTGGTGTCTATTAAAAGATTGGAATTTCTACTTTTATTTGTGAAAAAAGCAATTGCCAACTTTTGCCATTTAGTGAATAATACTTTTTTTTCGATATACCCACAAAAATTAAGCATTTCAAGCATTTCTGAATAAATTGTTAAAATGCATTGCATACTTTTAGGCATATGTTTACTAGCATTTAAATGAAAGAGTGACAGAGAGAGAAAACTTATGTAATATGAAAAAAGTAACTAAGATAAACGTCAACTTGTTTATTCTGCTTTAAGTTTCATTATTTTAGTAAAAATAGTTTCAACATTTTAAGCAATCTGAATTAGAAATTAAAAGTATTCCTGAAGACAATTTTACTTTATTAAGTAAATGGGGTTGGGATGGCTCATCAGGGCAAGCTGAGCATCAACAACGATTTTCTTCAGGAAATTTTTCAGACAAAAACATTTATATTGTCTGCATGGTTCCATTAAGATCGATGTCCGATGCAAATGTTGAATATTAAAAAAATTATACCCTTCCTCAACCCGATACTGTCGACCAATTTCCTTAGAGTTTGCAAAGGAAACTATAGAAAAAATTTTGTTTGTAGTAGATGATATGAAGAAAAATATTTTAAAGTTGTGTGATTAAAGTCAAACATGACTTAATACTTAGTATGATAGATGGAAAAACCGCCCAAGTGGTGGTAACTCATACAGCCTCCACATCCGTTTGCTAAACATTTATGTTAATAAAGACCATTACATGCACGAATTAAGTTCATGGAAAGCATCCTTCACATTGGCTATAATTTACCTTTTCAGAAATGATATACAAACAATGAAAACAGTGTAATAAACAACTAAAATAAAGCAAAGATTCAGCAAGCATTATGAGAAAAACTAGGTTTACTTGTTGATTTTGTAAAGCAAGGCACTGTAACAACAAATGATGGAAATACTTCCAGAAGATTTTTTTTCCAATCCACAATTGGTCTAACTAATAGAAAGATTTTGCATAATATTGCAAAGCATAACTTGTAAAGAAAATATTGATGCCGATAAATTTGGTGATTACGCTTATAAAACTGTTGAACTTTTTGTTAAAAAATATAGTATGTATTATATGCCAGTTACAGTGCATAAGAATTTGCTTCATGGCAGACAAATTTTTAAAGCAGCAATGCTACCTATTGGTGTTCATTCTGAGGAAGCTGAAGAAGCCCGGAAGAAGGATTACTAGAAATTTAGATTAATGAATTCTTGAAAAAACAGTCGTATTGCTATTAATATTGATGTACAACTTTTAACTCCAGCTGATCCGTACATCACAAGTTTAAGGCGCCGACCAAAGGAACAAATACTTACTCAAGATGAGGCTGTAAAAGAAATGGTTGTACACGTTTTATGCTCATTGCTGATGCATTGTATTTCTAATAACTGCAATTTCAATTGAGCTTTTGTTTCTTTACTTACAATCGAACTACTTTGCCTTGCATGAATATAGTGAGTTAAATAAAATTAAACATACACGTGTTCATTTTCAAATCTAGTAATTTACTTGAAATCGTTAAATATATAACGCCTAAAGCAACACTTATAGCATAGCTATAAGGCAATTTAGGACATTTATTTTATTTACCTCTGTAAGTAGCGTGCAAAATCGAAAATTCTTACTCATGATTTTTTACTCATACTTAAACACTCACATTATATTTCATATCTTTCAATTTGTGTCCTTTCAATGTCAAATTGTGCCCTTTAAATGAGCTACTTCAACCCTATTGGATATTTCCGAACGAGTTTTACGACCACTGATATATTCTTTTCTGGTTATAATTTTTATGTTCTATTCCAGGAGCTATCATGTAATCTTATTTCTGTAAAAAAATGCTCCAAAAATTATTCTTTTGGTACGCTACAAAATATGTAATTAACACAATCTGTAAAAGAAAACTGTGTGATAATTTTAAATTTTTGCAAAAGAAAACTAATAGTTGTTGTTTCTAAAATCTGGTAAAATAATAATTTTACAAATATCTCAACTGTGTCAAAAGTAACAGACCTTTTCCAAAAAACTACCTTTTTGACTACTGTGCGTCGCCGCGAATATCGTCGAAAGCGACAAAACTATAAATTTTTCGGAATTGAAAAAACGAATTGAAAGAACGAATGCGCACATAGAATCATTTCATTTCAATTTCCTCTTTATTGGTGTAAGAGCTGTAAAAAAATTTGCCAGTATATATATATATATATATTAGGGCGGGTAATTTCAAGACTTTTTCTCCACTACAGCATATACAAATTCTGAAAAAAAGCTGTGCGGACTTTCGTAAATAGATTCATACACATACATTCATATTTTATAATTGAGAACAAAATCTATTTACGAAAGTCCGCACAGCTTTTTTTCAGAATTTGTATATGCTGTAGTGGAGAAAAAGTCTTGAAATTACATGTATTTTACGAATTTCGCTGAGCCAGACCTCCAAAAAATTCGTCCATACAAATTGACCCGCCCTAATATATATATAAAAAAAAATCCAGATCTAAGTCAGATCATTTTAAACGGTACTAAGCAAAAAAAAAACATATTTGATTCGTTTGTCGCTTACGTTATTAGCGGCGACGCACAGTGGCCTCAAATGGACTTTTGCGTCTAAAAAAATCTGTAACTTTTTTGTCTCTTGTTATAATTAAGCCAAACTTGGAATTTACTATCTATGATATTTAATAAAGCATTTGAACTATTTTTTTTCAAAATCCAAGTTGTTTTTTATTGCTAGAATTTTATTTAAATCTAAGAAATACATACGATTATGGTTTGACTTGTGCGCTTCAAAATTCTCTAACTTACGTATCTTGCAATAATGAAGCCAAATTTAAAATATATTTTCTATGATATTCAATAAATTATTTAAACTATTTTTTTTACAAAATCCATTCTAGTATGTAGTACCAAAATGTTGGATTAAATTTAAAAAATACGATTTTGGCTTTAAAAATCTATAGTTTTTGTTTCTTGAAATATTTAAGCCCAATTTGGAATTTATTTTCTTTATTCTTTATTCAACAGATCACTCGAACTACTTTTTTCTAAAATATGCGCAACTATTTTGTCTCTTGCTATAATGAAGCCAAATTTAAAATGTATTTTCTATGATATTTAATAAATCATTTTAACAACTCTTTTTCAAAATTCATTATTTTCATTATTACAAGCTTGTTAAGATTATTCTTACAAACTGATAGAAATTCTTTTAATGTTATAAATCTTAAAAAAAAGTCTTAAATCTAAAATTTAAATTTGAAGTAAAGAAGTTTGTGTAAAGTGTTTTGTTGTATGTGGTAAAAGTGGGGCACCACATGCGTGAGATTATGGGGCAGACAGCATACTCCACATATATAACCATGATCACGGAAAACAACACATCAACACAAAATTCGTATTTGTTGAAAAATTCTGATATACCCAGAAAATATATGCTATAGAATAATACGATGCAGGACAAAAGCATGGGATTAAAAAAAAATTATAAATAAATAGTTGAATTGTGCAAAGTCACCATAAAAACCACAAAAACACAAGTTCATAATATGTGATGAGTTAGAAAGCGCAGCAAAGTCCCCTTTTACATTCCTACGCCACTGGTTTACTCTAGACAAACATGTATTTGAGAAAGATTCAGATTTTAACGGAACTGTCAATTGTGACTGCATTAACAGAGTTTAATAGAAGAAAAAAATATAAAGCTTATGGGATATTTTTTTGCCATGCACCTACTCTACGAAAATTTAATTTTTCAAAAAAGGACAAACTGGAGCAACTTTTTTTTTGTCTCGTTAAAAAAAACAGCGCAAGGAAGCGCATATATTTAAACCTTAATAAAAGATAAAAAATTAAAAAACAAGTTGACAAAAAATATTAAATATATTAAATAAAACAATTTTTTTTTTATTTTTTCAAAAAGCTGAAACTTTAAGCTTTCTAACAGCATATAATACTTGTTTGATCAATACAAATACAAAGAATTTAAAAAAAAGTTTTCTGTGTCTGGAGAACACTTTAGCAAGCCATATAACTGAATCATGTCAATTTTTTTATAAAATTTTCATTGTTGTACAAAATTTGACCTTTTCTAAGATTATTTTCATAATGATACAGGCTGCAAGATTTATTTTAAAAAAATTATTTATGACACGCAAACGTCCATTTAGGCCCACTGTGCGACGCACAGCACGTGGAGCAGTGACGAAAATCAAATTTATTTGTGTCGCAAAACCAAACAATATTGGTATTGATCGACAGGTATTTGCTTAGACAAAACAAAAACGAAATATTAAAGGAATAGAGTAAGATCTGACTAAGCTTTGACACTTCAAAGTTGAGATATTTTTCAAAAATAAATCATGATTTGTGCAATTGGTTTGGGATGGCCTTAAATAAAAAATTTTCAAAACTCAGTTTTTTGATAAGATTGCACTAAGGAAATTTTTTATTATATAAAATAACAGATTAAGTAAATGGCATTAAAATTTTTTGTTGTATACAAAATTAAACACTTTTTTTTTTAATTGGAGTATATGAAATTATCGAATGAAAAATTTTAAAAATTGACATATTTCAGTGGAAAAAGAAAAACTAATCGGACAAAATCGGATGCCGGGTTTTTTTTTAATTCTACAAAAACAATTCCTAATTAAATTGGGACTGTTAATAACTTTTTCGTCCTACAAATATTTTTTTTTAAAGTTTTTTTCTAAATGACCTTGTTATTTATTATTTTGATTTACTATGATTTAAATACAAATTCGAGTTGTTTTATAGTTTAAAATCGTTTATTAAGCTTTAGGTCGAGGTTAGAACAATTAATTGTTCTAACGAATCTTTTCAAAGAAACAACTTCAACAACAACGTTTTCCAACTAGAATTTGTGTTTAAAATCAAGTATGATTTAAATTAGCAAACATTTAGAATTTGTATTTAAATCATATAAAACCAACATAATATTTTTTTTAATGTCTAAAATGAAAAATTTGCAAAATAATATAAATTTTTATTTTAAACGCTATTGTGTTTATACTACCACAAATAGCATTGTAAGTACAAAAACACAGTTTTACTGGACTTAGTTATTTTCCTATGCTTTTCAATACTCTAAGCATTATCGAGTGAGTACTGTAATTGACAAATCAAAACAAAATATTTTGGTAGACAAAATTAACTGTTTTTAATACCCTAATTTCTTTAAGTTGGTTGTTATGATTTCTGAATCAGCAGTGGTTCCTAGCCAACATTTTTTTCTCTTTGTTTTCGTAATAATTCTATAATACAGACCCATCAAGTCGGTGTCGACCGATTGCTTGCTGATATTAATAACAACAACTAAGCGAGAAAACTCAAACACGAACTTGATGTCTTATTTGCTGCTGTCTTCAGATCCGCTTATATCATCAAATCGCAATATAAAACGAAAAACCAACTTATAGATTAGGAAATGCAAAAATATATTATAAATGAAGAAAGTGAAAACGAAAATATTTTTAGTGAAAATTAATCTTTTAAAATTTCTTCTCCAAAAAAAAGTGAAGAAAGTTGAAGCAAATAATATTTTAAAAAAGTTCTGAAATAAATAAATATTTGAAATATTAATTAAAATAATGTTTCACGTCATAAAGAGAATGGGCCTAAAAGTAGGCAATGATTTGTGCATAAGTGTATACAATTTGTGTTTTTGGATCTTCCGAAAACAAGATAAATAAAATGTTTGACCTTTCATAAAAAATAAAGGTCATTCAAATCTTAATTTAAATTATTTAATAAAAAATCTTCAAAAAACATAAAAAATCTACATTTAAACGCAATTTGTTGAAAAACTTCAAAGTTTACATCAAAACTGATTTAATTTTTCAGCAACCTTAAATTATATGAGGTTACAAGTTTCATACCCATCAGACATTTCCTTCTATCTTCGCCGACGTTTCCCATACATTCAACGTACTGTGCGATGCTTCAATTGTATGTCATATTGAAATTATTACTTTTTTACACGGTTATTTGGGCAAAAATTTCAAAGTTTTCCAACTTACACGATTTTTAAAAATTTTGGAACACATCCCTTAATAAACCATATGTCTCTTGTATTTTTTTACCCGATTTTTTTTTTGCACGTTTACTTAGGCACGTATCTCCAGTGTAAAAAAAGAGTTGAGTGTAGTTTTTTATGGCGAAACTTGGAGGAGGTGGTGTTTTGAAACCTGACACAGGCAAGAACATTTTCTTAAAATTCTTAAAGCATGTCGACAGATTAAAAAAGTATTTGTTTTGATTTAGTTTGATGGATTAATTATTTTTTGTGAACTTACTACTGTGAAGCTTGAATAACTTCATCAATGTTAACAAAACAAAATTCAGTTTCGTTTTTTTATCGTGCAGAAGTTTATCTCTGGAGCTAGAACTTTCATGAGATTTAAGAATATCAACAGCTTGCACAGCAAGGGGTCATTATCCTTTAAATAATTTTCTCCGTGGATATATATCCTTGCAAAATAGCATTGTTGTGTATTGTACTCACACAACAACGAAGCTGCGGCAACAAGCGTCAGAGACAAATTTTTTTTTTTATTGTAGAAATGGAAAATTTTAAAATTCCGAATGCATATCCGTGCAACATTCTCAAAGCATCATCCTTGGAATTCATTACATTTCTTTGCTTATTTGTTTTTGATTTTTCATTTCAGTTACGTTTCATTTCATTCGCAACTGATTTTTTAGCAACAATTCCGTAGAGAGCCAGTCAGACAAACGGCAGAATGATGCTAAAAAGTTGAAGATGTGGATGAGAGAATGTTTTATTTCATCAACGACAATATCGTCACCATTTGCAACGCCAACACCAACGCCATTGGCAACAGCAGACACCATGCGCCCATCAATGAGCTTCTGTAGCAGCAGCAGCTAAGCAACATTACTGCTGCAGTGGCAGCAGCAATAAGCAATAGCAACAATAATAGTCGACGTGAAACTGACGACAGTCAGACGTGGCAACGTCATCAATTCCCAGCGATGACAGCGCATGTGGTTACGGCATCCTTAAGGACAATTGCCACAGTTATTTGCAGCAACAATCATAGCAAAAGCTACAAAATAGCTAGAACACAAAAATCAAGTAAATCACACACGAGAAAAAAAAGAAAGCAATCAAAAATACCACACTGAGCAGCAATATCGATGTTGCTGCAGCCACAAGTGTTGCTGATGAGCTGTGAATTT
Organism: Dichetophora obliterata; assembly: GCA_963920525.1. Lineage (NCBI taxonomy): Eukaryota > Metazoa > Arthropoda > Insecta > Diptera > Sciomyzidae > Dichetophora > Dichetophora obliterata. The sequence continues at coordinate 19,453,743 of OY986438.1, read as the reverse complement.
CGGCAACTAATGAAGAGACAAAACCAGCTAAAAGAAAAATGGCAAAAAATGCCATTCATTTCTTTTTTATACCAAATTTTTTTTTTTGTCGTTATTTATAAATTTAGCTTAAAGAGTTTTGTCTCAGCAACAATTCCTTTGTGGCAGCAAGCAGAACAAACACCACCAGCAGCAACAAATACATAGAGCAGCAAAAATTGCTGCCAGTTTGGTGCGGAAAAATCTAATTTTCAACTTGATGGCACCACAAAGGAATGCAGATTGCATGCATATTGAAACAAAAACACAAAAATACAAAAGCACACGGACAAACACACAAGCACACACATACACACACACACACACAAACACACACACACCCAAATGAACATTAATAAAGTCACACTCACACACCCGCACACAACTGTAAGCAAAGCTTAACAAACGCGTGCCGCGCTGAGCGCTCATTCAACCTCGAGGGAAATCAAAAATTTTATAATTAGTCTTTGGCAGCAGCAGCAGTTCTTACTGCAGTTGACAGTGCTAACATTTTTGGATCATTTCTGAGAAAAACAGCTTTTCACAGATCAAAAGAATAAAAGCGACCAAAAACATATAGAAATATTAAAACGAAGTAGAGAGATTGCACTTTAAAAAATAAAAGAAAAGAAGGCACATTTTGTATATCTTTTAACTATGTGTCAACTTATTAAGTTATTTACAGAAATTGTTTAACAATTGATTTGAAAGTCATGACTGGTGATTTCAAAAATGATTGGCAATTTCAAAACTAGAAGTCTTGCATTCAAAAAATATTTAAATGACTTAAATCATTTATTTGGCATTCAGTGCCAGTTTTTTTTATTGCATGATTGCAAGTTTTTACAACTTTGAGTTTATACGTTATCTTATCTTATATTAAATATATAAAATGGAATGTGTGTTTGTTTATTTGTTTTTTTGTACCTTATAGGAAACCAAACCTCTGGACCGATCTTCCTGAAATTTTCACAGCATTTAACTGGGACTCTGGCATGATTAATAGGGTACTTTTTTCGACCACGCCCACTTTTACGCCCACTTTTTTAAAATTATGTAATTGCTCCCATATAGTTTTTAACAGATTTACTTCAAATTGTATACACATTATACTCCAGGCGAGGTGGAAATAAACATTTCTTACGCCACGCCCCCTTTAACGCCCCTTTTCACGCCAAATTTAAGTTTTAAACTTTTTGTTCTCTGAACAAATTTGTTCCTTCCAACGGATTATTTTTTAATTGTTAGTATATTGCTCTTATTACTGTTAACATCGCCATATTACTATGAACCACGCCCACTTCACCGCCACCTTTTTTAAATTTAGATACTTACTTATACCACTAACAATGTTTGCTGTACAAAAAACTTTTTTGTAATATGTATTTACCTAAAGTTTTATATACTTTTTATCTACAGGTAAGGTAGCCATAAATTTTTTTAATACCAAATCCCCCTTTTTCGCCCCATTTTACTTCAATTATAATTAATCTGCTTTCAATCTATATATATAAAAATGAATGTCTGTCTGTCTGTTTGTTTGTTTGTGCTTTATAGGAGGCCAAACCCTTGGACCGATCTTCCTGAAACTTTCACAGCATTTTACTATGACCCTGGAAAGAATAATAGGCTATATGAAGTTTTTATTGGGCAAAGGGGCGTGGCACTGCCCATATAACCCAAAAATTTAAATCGCTATATTTTGGGCAATTTTTGACCTACGTTGATGCTATTTGGTACATATGGTATTGGCATAATTAGGAATACGTACCAGGAGAAAAGTGGGCGGAGCACGATCCTTTGTTTGCGATATATTGGAGGCTGGACCTGGTAACCGATCTTAAATTTTCACAGCGTTCAGCTTTGACTCAGGAATACTTATTACATGATAATATTTTTCGACCATGCACACTTCTGCACCTACTTTTTTATTACGTTTATTAACGGCTTTACCACAAATTTAAAATACATATTAATTAAAATAGTGGGGTAGCCCCAATTTCTTTCTTCCACCACTGTCTTCAAAACAGCTGATTTTATAATACGTGTTAATTAAAATAGAGAGTGGGGTAACCCCATTCTCATTCTCCCACAACTGACTGCGAAACAGCAGATTGTGTAATTGCTGCTTTTTGATTGGTCTAAAAATAAAAAGGGGGAGCATGAAGCAAATTACATGCGATTCAGTGCTGATTGGTTTACAACAAAAAAAGAGGCGAAGCATTGCAATAATTAAATTAAATAAATAAATTTTTGTAAACATATAAATACTTTTAATTTTATTTTATAACGAGGGGGGTAGCGAAGCACACCGGGTTCAGCTAGTATTTATATAAATAGGAGTAAAAAGCTATACCCCAGTCGTCAATGGCAGGAGTTTGAAGCACTACTAGCAGGCCTTCATATGGATTTCGAAGTGCTCCCACACTCATATCCAAGTATACTTTTTTTTTTTTATGAAATGAAAAAATTTTTTAAGCCTTCCGCTCTCGCGACTCTAAAGATGCCTGCTAGAAACCCTTTTTGAGAATGCACTTTAGAAAGAAAAGCAATGTAAATATAAACTTGAAATAAAAAGCGACTGACAATTTCCAGATTTGAACCAACGTCCTCTCATGTGGCGGTCCGACATCTTATCCCCTTGTCCACCGCAGTTCTTAATAAAATTAAGCTTATTTTGCATCATTACAAATGAAACTAAGCTTTCGGGAGCACGGGTTCGAGACTCAGCTGGAACAAAAAAAATTGTTTTTTGTCTTTTTTTTAAATCTATATTTTTTTAAAAATTTTTCTGTTCATTCAAAAATTGTTTTGGATTTTTTTTTTTCTGTAAAATTTCTTCATACAAAAGCAATAGAAAAGACTTCGAATTTTTCCATATAAAAGTTTTCATATAGTATGATATGTAATGTGTTAGATTTCGGAGACCTGGGTTCAAGACCCAACTCGGACAAAAAAAATTTTTTTTTTTGGGTTTTTTTTTAAATTGTTCTAATCATTTGTAATTTTTTCTAATTTTTTTTTTATAAATTTTTCATATAAAATAATATGAAAAGACTCAGAACCTTAAAAAAATAAGCCTTACAAGAAGCACACTTCAATGCAGTGATCATGAAAGGTGTATTGAAGCCAATAATAGCAGTGCTAGCATGCCTTATTTTGAAGAGCACTCACTTCATTGCCTACTGGGACAGTTCTTTAACATTTTTTCCGTGTTTCTTAATCGATTTTGATTAATTTTTTCAGTGAATTAGAGTAGGGAGAAGCAGTGCACCAAATATTTCTTGTGACCTTTGACTTGAAATATGAGCGATAAAAAAAATTTCATTAATAAAATCTCTTAAACAATCTTTTAAAGTTTAAGAGATGGAAGAACAAGACATTGCTAAAATGAGCAAAAAACATATTGAACAATTTTGAAAAATTTCGATTATTTTGACATCAAACTTGTGACGATACCCCGAAAACTGCATATTTTCGCAGTTCATCGTGTTTTTGTGTGAAAACTCGTTGGTTTAGAACAGTGTTTGGCAAACACGAGCGCACACACACAAACGTAAAATGTGCTTGTGTTTGTTTGCTGAGAGATAGACTGAACGCTGCTAACCTTTACACATCAGCTATGCGGTATTTCTCTGCTTTGCCGATCACGTCTGTGTGAAAAAACGATTTGTGCCGAGCACGCGTGCCTATGGCGTTCCAAACACTGGTTTAGAAAAAAATCTATACAAAAACTGGTATATTTTTCGCGGATTGTATGTTAAAAAACATTCCCGTTATTTTGACATTCAAATTGTTGCGATTATAGTGTAACGATTTTATAATTTTTTTCATATTCCCTCTCTTGTAACCCCTCAAAAAAGGTTCATTAAATTAAGAACCTTGGAGTTATTTTTGACTCCAAGTTCACCTTTGTTGATCATATAAATAATGTTGTTTCTAAATCATATTCCTTGCTTGCTTTTGTGCGTAGAAATAGTTTAGAATTTTCTTGTAATAATTCTTTTGTAAGGGCAAGGTTAGAGTATGCTTCTTTTATATGGAGTCCTTTCTATTTAATCCATTGCGCTCGATTCGAAAATATCCAAAAATCGTTTTCACGTTTTGTGCTTCGTTCTTTACACTTTGAAGAAGCTTTGCCTTCCTATGAAACGCGTATTTTACTATTTGGCTTAAAAATTCTCGAAACTAGAAGAAAAATTCAGTCGTTATCATTTATTCACGATCTTATATCAGGTCAAACTGACTGTGACCAGTTATAAAAATTTGTTAATTTTAATATTCCTGCTAGAATGTTACGTTACTGATTTTACGGTTTTTTTACCCCCCTCCCCCTGCGTTACTTTTCGTAGTGCTTTTCAAAACCCCTCCCCCCCATAAAGTAACGTGACATATGAAATTAATTCATTCGAATGATTATATATTTTGACTAGCTCTGGCAATTTTCACTAGTATTAGTGACTAGTATGACTAGATACATTAAAGGAACAATTGGAAAAAAATCAATAATTAATATCATCTGTAAAAGCTATTCCATCTGCGATCCAAGATTCGATGCTCTCAATCACTGGGATAGGAAAAAGCTGGTAGCTTTGTTGAGGATTCTTCAAAATATAATTTTTCATCGGATTCTATGTCGACCCATTCAGGTGATTCCTCATTTCTAACGCAAAGAAATTCACCTGGTCTTTGACAGAGTACCCTTAAAGGCAACAAACAGTGCAGTCAGACTCAGAAAGTCGTACAACAGGCGAAATAGACCATGTGGACACAGAAACATTCTTAATCCGCTACCTCGGGAACTGATTCCTGGAAAAACGGACTACGACACTCCCGAACTCGACTTCACGAAATCCTTTACAACCAAGTTTCCCACCAGGGTGGAATGGCGCAATGGGGGAATTGATCTAGCCTTCGATGTGTCCTTTTACACGGATGGCTCCAAGATGGAGTGCGGAGTGGGAGCGGGTATATACTCTGAGAAACTGGGGGTGGCGGAGGCTTTTCGTTTGCCAAACTCAGCCAGCGTCTTTCAGGCCGAGCTTTTTGCGATAAGAGAAGCTTGTCGCACCTTAAGCAGAGCTAACACCAATCACCTTAATGCAGCTACTCTGACGGATAGCCAAGCTGCCGTTAAATCTTTAGCTGCGATCAGTACCAACTCCAAACTGGTAAGGCAGTGTAAGGATGAACTGGCCCGGCTAAGTCACCAACTTAGCATTACCATAATCTGGGTTCCCGGCCATAGGAACATTTATGGTAATGAAAAGGCGGATGAATTGGCTAGGCGGGGTTCTTCCCTTGACCTTTCCAGAGCGGAACCAGTCGAAGTTCCTTACTACTTAACCTTAGCCGGTCGTAGATGGAGAGAACTACCAACCTGCAACACATCAAGAAAAATATGGCCCCTTTACAACATAGGCAGAACTCAACAGATGCTCTCAAAGCCCCGGAACGACATAACCAGATTAACGGCTGTTATTACGGGACACTGGTGCATCGGAGTCCATGCCGAGAGAATTGGACTACCTTTCAACACCCACTGTCGCAGCTGCGATGACCCAAATGAAGAAGAAACACTAACACACTTTCTGTGCACCTGCCCGGCCCTGGACAGGTCCAGACTAACAACGCTTGGCAGGCCCTTCCTCAGCAACCTAGAGGAACTTTCAACAACAAAAATCAACAATCTCCTAACGTTCATCAATCGCACCGGATGGTTATAACCTAGCAGTGCGCTACCCACTCAACCAACAGAAACACGAGGTTATGGTATCAAAACGGCTCACTAGAGCTACTGGGATCCTACTTGCATGTAGAATCACCATCTAAACCAACCAAATAACCAACCCTTAAAGGCTGCACCCGAGCTGCACCAAGTTCTGTGTTTTAGTGTAAATGCTTTCTGAAAATTGATTTATTTAAATAGTATTTTTTGTTCCGATTTATTGTAAACGATATAATACAAACTTATGGCAATTGATAGAAGTTTTAAAAACGAAATACAAGCCGCAGGTAGGACACGACCTTGAACCGATTTCTTCTTTCTGAGAAGGACAGTACATGTCATACGGTATCTCCTTTGATCAAGAACATTCAGCCCTTATCGTCAAAGCCTGTCGCAAAAGCAAAAACCCAAATTTTTCAGACGTGTGCTGAGATGGTGAAGGAATACCAAAAGGTTCCTGTGTCGAGAGAAAAGGTGGTGGAAGAAATCGTTGAAACAAAAGTTAACCATCAATTTAGACGATCAAACATAAACATGTAAGGTTAAAAATTTTTGAAATGATTGTGTTATTAATTAGAGGTTTTTCGTCGATTTTTTTAATTTTTGGTAACGTTACAACATCTAAACACCTTCCCCCCCTACCGTTACTTATCGTAGTGCATTTCAAAACCGCTCCCTCCCCCTAAATTAGTAACGTTGTTTATGGACGACCCCTTACGCGTTATTTCATTCTCAAACTCATAGAACTCTTTATGATCGTAATGAGAATATTAATCGTGCCTTGTCATTGTATAATAAATTGTCTAGTGAAAATAACTTAGATTTTTGTTTTTCGAAATTTTCATTTAAGAATTTGCTAAATAACTTGTTTCGTATATAATTTTTTATTTCCAATAAAAATGAGATTTTACTCTTTCTTTCGTTATTTTTTTGTTATTTTTTATAAAAGTTTGTAAGATATTTTTATTTTTAAGTTGTCTGTAAGTATTACTAAATAAATAAATAAATAAATTCATTTACCATGATGACTTATGGAGCAATGAATTTCAAAATCGCAACTTACACCTGCGAAGCGTACCGCAGCGTGCTTTTCTAAACTTGTTTAGGTACTTGTCTAAACTTGTCAGTTCATTGTTTATTGCTAAAAACGTTTCAGTGACGTTATCAACAATGTCGTGTTTATAAATTCAAAGGCAGCTGTTGCTATCTATTTGACATGAAAAATGCATTGCTCTGTTTGGAATAATTTCTCCACTCTCAAATTTTATCATAATTAAGTAAAATATTTTGGCTTTTATTTCTAATAAAACAAATTAAACAAATAATTCTAAATTAAGAAAATAGATGATAAAGCTTAAGTGAACATGATTCGAAAGCTAAGAAAAAGGTGCACATTTCTTCTTTGGGACAATTGCGATCTTTTTTATCTTTGAAAAAATGTCCTTTTTTAAAAATGTAAAATAAAAAAATATTATGAAAATTCGCTGTTTTATATAGAAATAAAAAATATGTATCAAATATTTTTGACTATAAACCATAAAAAAAAAATTAAATATGTATATTAGGGTGTATCAAAAACAAAACATTTTTTCGACACATATATTCTGGGAGCTGGATTCAAGTAGATCTTAAATCCAAAAGGATATTGAAATCGGTGGAACCCTCATCCAGCAGTTTTGATTTAAAAAAATCAGTGGATTTATAGATTTTTGTGAAAAATACCCTTTCACAAATACTTTCCAAAAAAGTTAAAAAAAAATTCCACTGTTTTGATTTTTTTATTTTTTTTTATATATCAATAGATTACACCAAGTCTTTTTGAACAATACTTCATTTTTCCAAATTTTCTGAAAAATGGCAAATTTATAGCGATTTTAGTGAAAAATACCAAAAATGTTGACAGAATTCTGAACACTGTTGCACTAAAAAATTTCTTGAATCTAACCATCTTCCTATTTGCAACCTTGGGGTCCAAGATACCTTTCATTTGCACCCAACTTTTTGGTAGTTCTTTTAGATTGATAAAAACTTACGGCGAAAAAAACGGTGATTTTTGGCGAAAAAGTGATTTTTTTTTTTAAATCAAAACCGCTGGATGACGGTTCCACCGGTTTCGATATCCTTAGGGATTTAAGTTCTACTTGAATCCAGCTCACAGAATATGAGTGTTGAAAAAAGTGTTTTTTTACCCCTGAACAAAACGATCCACCTTAATGTATATTTTAAAATTATATTTTTTCCGACTTCGTATATCAATTTTTCGTATATTTTTCAGTAATCAGTAAAAACTGAACTTTCATATCTTTGAATATAACAGCCACTTTTTTGACTCTGAACTTTTTGTTGTCCGGAAGATACTTTAAGGGCTAATACCACTACAAAGTCATTGGCCCATTATCATAGTCAAAATAAAAGTATTCTCTTAATTAAGTATAAGCATTTTTGACAGTTTTTTAATATAATATATTGTCAAAAAGCTGGCACTAAATTTAGAGTCGACTTTTATTTTGACTATAATAATGGGCCAGTAATATTAGTCATGTCTTTTAGAATTTTTATAAGCTAGTAAACACAATTCATGTGAAATATATATACTTGGTTTTTTTAAGCATATATTTATTATATAATGTAAAATACTCGCAAAAAACTATATCTGTAAAGTTTCATATAAATTTCATACAAAATGTACTGTTTTTTCCTGTAATTGTGCTACAGGAGAGCCAAAACTGAACATTTTCCTAATAAAAGTACCACATTTTTTACTTTTTTTTTTTACTTATGAAAGGATTTTCTGATTCATTCCTTTGTACATTTTTATGTATTAAATGTTAAATTTTACTGCGTGCAAAAGTAATTTTACCGTTTGCGCAAATGTGTACAATACTAACCTACCGTCGACGCTTTTACTGTGTGGACGATGAAATTTTGTTTTGATAAAACATTAATAAGAGATTCATTAGAATTATTACTTTTTAGAGTAGCAATCAAATATATTACAATGTTTATTTCTGAAGTTCTCCTTTTATTTTTTTAATGAAATAAAACAATTATTTGTATGGAAGTTTTATTTTTTTTATTTTATATAAACACTAGGGAAAGTCTTTTGTCCCAAAAATTTTTCTATATCAAGCATCTTAACATTTATTTATAACATAACTATTTCCATTGCATTGTTTTACCATACGTTACACCATTAATTTTTTCTAACTCATAACCTCTAAGAGATTTTTGTTCGGGATCAACACGGTAATTTCGTTTACAATTATTTTATTAAATTAAATTATTTTATTTCTTGAAACTTTACTTTATAGATAACTGTGCCTTGACGATACAGATAACGAACTTGACGCGAAAATAAAAAGAAGGTAAACTGAACGCCTAAGAATAGGGTAGCTGTCATTTAAAAGTACTGTGCGGCACAAGCAAAAATAAAAGGAAATAATATACTTTTTACTGTACACACAAAACGTTTTTAAGTTCTCGTACAGAAACTTTTGCGTTCACATTTTGATTAGTGGTGCATATGGAATATTTTACTATTTTCCACCGCAAAATAAAATATTTACAACGTTATTTTGCAGTGTGATTTCGTGAATTTTGTTCTTTATTAATTTTTATCAAAAAATTGTTGAGTATAAATGTGCCCAGATGTAAAGATGTAGCCAGGGTGTTTCTAGAATCCCTCCTAAGGTTTGCGAACTCAACGCAAATCTTTAAAGACTTTTAAAACAAACACAAAGGTTCCTTTTGTTTGCTACCGGTACCACTAAGGACCTGAATTGGTCTATGTGAGCCTTCACGAAGGCATCCGGTTTAACCTAACCTAACCTAAATGTGCCCAGAACAAAACTGATGAAGCCAGAAATAAAGTCCTCGTACCCGATTTAACCTAAAACCGGTTTCACGGTTATACGTTCTTTTACAATTTACAAAAATTTATCGTAGAAAATTCCTAAGGCGTTAGTGCGTTTGCATTTTTGACCATCACGGCTGAACCACTAAAGCTATACACCTTATATTAACAACATGTGTTTGTGTGGTCCTCCAAATTTTTTTTTGTTTATTTTAGATCCTCCTAGGTGGTGCTGTGGTCGATTTTTATCGGTTTATAAATATATTTTTTTAAAAAAATCGAACACAGCGCCATCTAGGAGGATCTAAAATAACAAATTAATTTCGGAGAACCACACGAATACATGTAGTGAATATGAGGTGGATAGCTTCAGTGGTTCAACCGTGTTGGTCAAAAATAACTTTTCATGCCCGATCCGAAAATCGCCGAGGCGATCAATTTCTTACCTTCATACAAATCGGCCCAGTCTAATGTACATAACGTACGCTAACAACAAGAGAAGCACAACTCAAAATTTAAAAATTTTAAGGAGAAGTAAAAAAATGCTGTATTAAATGTAAACGAAATATTTTAATAGAAATAGTAAGTCATTGACAAGAAAGACCATGCAGGAGTAAGTTTTTATGTTGTTCCGTTCTTTTCATTCATATTTGATAGTGGAAAAAATCAAATTTAGCACTTGTGCCTGTTTTCTTGAAATTATTTTATTCAACGCATGGTTTTATTTTATGCTGTGCACTTTTAACTGAAAAAATTATTATTTTTTCTTTGCAATCAGCTCAGTAGAAAATACCGATTTTATTTCGATCAAAAATAAAAGTTAAAATTTGACTTTAATTTTTTTGATCAAAAATATAACTTAAAATTTTACTTATATTTTTTTGATCAAAAATATACGTAAAACTTTAAATATTATTTTTTCGGTCCAAAATATAAGTTCAAATTTGACTTTTATTTTTTCGATCAAAACTAAAAGTTAAAATTTGACTTTTATTTTTTCGATCAAAAATAACAGTTATTCTTTGACTTTAATTTTTCGATCAATAATAAAAGCTTAAATTTTACTTTTATTTTTCGATATAAAAAAATTAATATGCTGCTTAATGACTGTTCTATTAAAATAAGAAATAATTTTTATATATGATATTATTTTATATTATATATGACCTATTGGTAAATAAAATTTAATTTTATTATTATTTAATTAATTGTTAATTATTTATAATTAATTGTTAATTAATTATAATAATATATATTATTAAATTTATCATGTAACTTAATAATTATTATTCTTTTACACCTTTTCGTCACATGTTTGCAAAGACAAGAAACATTACTATAGATCTTCATATCGTTGCAAATAGTTATTTAAATGACATCGTTTATTTGCTTATCATTGCACATTAGGGCTATTCCCAGTTACGGGCAAATAGCTTTGCAAATGTATGCCCTACCAAATATTTGCCATCAACTGTGAGCACACTTTTTAGAACACTGTTGCAAACAAAACTCACAGCTGTTTTGGAGGAAAAAAAAACAACACGAACAGTATTTGGGGTGTTTTTCATTACTATTTATCAAAGTGCATTATTTATCACAGTCAGTTCCATATCAGTCTGTTAATTTTGTTTTATTAGCGGCGTTTGGTTAAAATGTGACAGCTGATTGATTGGCAAACAAGTTTTGCCCATGCTCGACTGTTTGCAATGCGATTCTAGTGTTGCAAATTTGACACAGTCGGGCAAATGCAAATATGTACATTTTGTTGTTGTGTTGAAAATATTTGCCATCATATTTTGCAAATGCCACGATGCCACGCTATTTGCCCGTAATCGGGAATAGCCCTATTGTGTTTTCATTCATTTCGCAAACGACTGAGACTGAGAGTGGCTACAAGCATATAATATAAGAATTAGAATATAACGTTTATTTTTGATGGAAAAAATGAAAGCAAATTTTAACTTTTATATTTGATCAAAAATATTAAAGTCAAATTTTAACTTTTATTTCTGATCGTATAATTAAAAGTCAAATTTTAACTTATTTTTTTGATCGAAAAAATAAAAGTAAAGTTTTAACGTTTATTTTTGATCCAAAAAATAAAAATCAAATTTTAACTTTTATATTTGATAAAAAAAAAATAAAAGTCAAATTTTAACTTTTCTTTTTTAACGAAATAAAATTGGTCAAAATATAACGACTTATTTAAATCAGAAAAATTAAAATCATTGAAAATTATTATTCCTTAGCTAATAAGCATCACATTGCTATATTCAAATATCGAATGGACTTACTCTTTCCATTTGACTTTTTAAATAGAAATTTCAGAAAAAACTGTTATTTTCGGTCCCTGCAAAAATCCAAATTTGAAATAATTGCAATGAAATCTTACAGAATATATATATATATTCTGAAACAGCTTTTAATACAAATGCAAAAAAAATTGTGTTGAATTAGTGAAAATACTTTGAATATCTTGGTCGTTTTGAAATTTTTTACTAGAAGAGTGTACCATTTTGCAAGTTTAGATTTTAATTTTTTTACAAAAAAAATTCTCCGAAAATCTAAAAACTCAGCATTCCCAAAAACAACACCACGGCTAACTATGGCATTGCCCTTAGCTATTTTTTTACAAAAAATTACAAAAACCAAAATTCGGATAAAAAAGTTATAGTTGTTGAAACTTGGCTTGTTTTCCAAAAATCCTCAAAATGGCTGTTTCTGGCATTTCGACCTAGAAAAAAACCTTAAAAAGTTTAAAAAACTATATGTATTTTTTGAAATGACTTAACAAAATTGTCTTAACTTAATGCTTTCATACTTTGAACAAATATGGAACTTTTGTAAATTAGGGCCACATTAATGCAAATATTATCTAATATTGAAAATTTTTGGAGACTTGGGACCCGATTGGCACTGCAGTAGAAAAATTTTTTTTTGATTCGTTCTTGGAATATAAAAATATGAAGAAAAAAATCTTTCAGCCCCTCTATATTTCCAAAAATCGAAAATTAAGGAACACTTTATTGCTCACGCGCCACTTATTTCCAGTTTTTAAATTGAACAAAATAAAAGTATTGTAATACAGGCTTAAGTATAACGGCTAAAAATGGCATTTCATTTTCCTTTGTGAAGCAAAAAATAAGCTTTCTTAAAAAATGCAATTTTATTTCAGTTAAAAAGGCACAATTCGAAATAGTACATTTTTATTTACTGACCACAATCAACAAAACAGGCACAACTTCAAATAATTTCTCACGAAAGCTGTTATTTTTTCACAAAAGAAGACAAGTCATAATAATACCGTTTACATGCCATAACACACGTCAGGTTCACTCAAAAGCGTTACATTAAAAGAGGCGTAACGCATTTTTAACACGATAGAAAAGAGATACAACTAAGAGATTTTTACAGTCGATAGATATGTGCACCAGAGATCTGCAACAAGCGCTTCGCTTCATAACGCACTCGCCTTCTTCACTACATTTTCGGTTTTCTCAGGCATTCGCATTCCTCAAAAAATTTTATTTGCTTCGCATTGACTCGCTCGCTTTTTTTATGTTGAGTGCGATTTATGCTCTCACTCTCTGCTCTACAATATGCACTTGCTTCGATCCTCACGTTAAGAGTTGGGCGAATAAACGAACAAATATAGTGAATATAGTGATCATTTTGCCTGCTTCGCGATTCAACTTAGAGTTGTGAGAGTCTACGAACAAACTTTGCGAATATAGTGAAAATTCTGCCTGCTTCGAGATAAAGCTACATTGTTACTGGGACTCGCCAAATGCTTTGAGTTGCGCAATTTGCCTTGTAACAAAAAAAATTTGCATGGGGCTCTGTATTTCATTGTCGCTGCATGTCTTATTGGGAAAAAATTTAAAAAAATCTATTATGCTTGGTTTTCACTATGTCATTTTTATGACAACACAAAAGTTTATCACCTGAAATATCACCTTAATAAAACTCTAGACCATTTTCTGCATAGCTCCAGTTAATAATTTATTTATTTTTAATTTTCCAAGATTGTCAAAGTTAGAAAAAATGTCAACATGTTTTTATTTTCAGTTTGATTGACAACAACTGACCACTGAAAATGACAGTGAAAACCAAGCATTATATGCAGGCAAATCTCTTCTAGCTGGTGTTCATGATCTTCGTAATTGAATCTTGCGACATTCATCTTGCAATCATTCCTTTTTTATTTCCTGTGCACGATAAACATCAGCTTAGTTGAATCAGATGACTCGCTGTGATTCGCTCAAGCATTGAGAGTCATGCGAATAGTTTATCAACTTTCTGTGAATAGGGCGAGTGAGGAGCTTTGAGAGTCTGAGTGTTTGTAGCTTTATCTATTCGTTACAGCGAGTCTCTTAAGCAATACAGTGGTGAATAGCAAGCTTAGCGAAGTTTATTTTTTGAGCGAGTCCACATTTTGATTATTCGTTGAAAGAGAATGCAATGCACGATAGTTACTCTCATTTTCAACTAGTGCTTATATGTATTAGTGAAGCCAGTCATGCAGTTCTCTGATGTGCACTGTGAATCGATTTTTTGCAAAAATTCGAATTTTGAAAATTTTGAGTTATGGCTCTTTTGTAGTTAAAGTGCGATATATGTATGCTTAACGAAAATTCGCAGGTATGTTTTTTAATTTTAATGAACTTTACAGTGGTGCTAGCATTTAATCTATCCAAATTATATCAAAATTAAATGGAGTTGACGTTCCTTATTTTTGCCAATTGTGGTTTCTCATCTGATGTTGTTGTATTTATGCTTTTCCAATGCTTGAATTTGCCTTTTTTTCTGTTTTACATTTCTTTACCCACCCCCCCCCCCCACCCCCGCTCTTTCATTATTCGTTTTGTTGAGTCGTCTGGGTCTGCTTCACTCAATGTTGCATGGTAAAACATTAAAATACACTCAAAATAATTACATGTTCGGGTAATGTTGTCCTTGGAAAACTGTAGTTGTTGTTGTTGTTGTTGCTGTTATTGAAGGTATGGGGTTGCCACTAAACTGACAACAACTGCAATAACAATAACAACAAATAGAATGTGTTATTGAACAACAACTAAAGTGGTAAAGTAATCACTTAACTTGATTGAAAGTAGCAAAAAACAAAGAAAATATTGGAAAATATGAGGAGAAAAAACAAAACAAAAAAAAAAATAAACGTTGTTGGATTGATATGGAAAAATATTGCTAGTGCTTGAAAGGTTTTCAACAGTTTGCTTAAAAAGAGTTTTTTGAACCTGCTTCAGGTATTAAGGGAAGAATTTTTTTACTGCTTTTTATGGGATGGAGGTGTTTTGAGTCATTGAATAAATAGGTTTTTATACAAAAGATGATAATAAATTTAGACCTTCACTAAAATGTTTTTGAAGGAATGAAATTATGCATGTAAATCTCGAAATAAGGGGAATTTTAATTTATTTCTACAAATTGGGATTAACGACTGGTAGTTTGCGATAACTTGATTAACTTCCACTTTGGTTGAATTTAATTTCCAACAAGACAATCAAAAAGTTCCAACCAAAGGCGTGCTCAAAGCATTTGTTAACCATCCAAATTACCACGTCGCAAACTAGCTTGTATTGCCCGAAATGGTTATAAAGCGTTGACAACATTATTAACGCAACGCAAGTCCATTTCGTCAGCTGCTAAAACAAGAACAGTAACAACAACAGCAGAAACCACACTGATGCTCACAATGTGGCGCATAGCATGCCATCAAGCAACAACGCCATCTCTTGGCAACAAGCATAAAGTGCATTTTCTTGTATCCGAAATAAACGTACGCGGCATAAAAGCCCGCCGAAAATCCTTTATACAACATGGCGTACGCTATGTGGTGCCTTCACAACATTGCTTCCGGCTCTGGCTCTGACTCTGGTGGTAGGGTTGAATCTAGATGAACTGAAGAACTGATGGTATTCAAGGTGTTTGTTTTGTTTGGTTTGCTGTAAAATCTGTTGAAAGGTGTGAATTTTGAAATTCTATGCCAGACAGTAAAACATGCCAGAGTTTTCCAGCGCATTGTTGTTGTTGTAGTAAAAGTAGTTGTTGTTTCTGGAAGCTTAATTTGAAAGCCATTCGATCACAATAAAAGCACGTGCTGTTACTCTACCCACGCTAGGTTGTGCTGTAGGTTTTATTGTTATTTCATAGCACAGGCAGCACTGGTTTTATTTTGACACACTGCTTTAGAACACTTGCAGCATTGCTTTATTTTACTTCCTTTTTTACGTTATTTTGTGAAATGTGAAACACTCATTCTTGGCCATAAATCAAACTCTTAATAGTCGACAATAACTTTAAAGTTGCTCTGTAACTCTGTAATGTATTGAATGAGTGCGCAAAAATGTGACATAAAATGTAAAGAAACCAAAATCGTAAAACGTACTCGTTCAAGCATAAAACTTACCTTAAACATTATTTTCTATTGCGGTTCCTTGTGCTTTATAGTTGTTATGTTCTTTATTTAATTTGGTTTGAAAGTTATTTTAATTTACTTTACTCTATTTGCTATTGGTCAAAGTTTAAGTGCTATTTGCTTCTTTTTGAGTAGTTTTATAGATACTTCGAGTGACTTACTATTCTTTATGGGCGTTATTGCAAATTCTTTTGGCTTAGATTGTAAACTGTTTAAACTGATTCAGATTTGCTACATAGCCCCTTTTTTGGCTAATATTGTTTGGGTGTCTCTAGAAATTTGTTGTTCTTTAAGTTAAAAACTTTGCAAGATAATCATTGCAAGCAAATGCTTAAAATCTTTATCGAATGAGAGCAATTCAAAATTAAAATTACTAAGGGATAGTTGTCTAAAGTGTGTCCTCCTCTAGTGTTGGACTCGAACTTTTCTCTGATATTTTCCACAGGCATTACCAATGTTTGACATTTACAGTGCAGCTTCGGTACGCCATTACTTTTGATGTGGATTTGGAGATAAAACACGCGTTGTTTATTTTCGTGCCAAGCATAGTGAAAAAAAAATGTCAGAAAAAGTTTTTTTCATCATCATTGGCAGTGATCATTTCGTCATTATAATTGTTTTGTTTTTGGCATTGTATTTGTTTTTCGTTTTTCTCAAAGATTTCAAAGTGATTTCTGTTCAAATACAGTGAAAAAAGCAACTCGAATTCTATATTAAAATGTCCATGACTTTATAATGTGGAACTTCACGTGTCTTCCAATGTGAGACGTATGCGCGTGCATACAACATATCGCAGACCAGTAGATCGGTTCTGTCACAGTGTTTCATTCCAAAATACTCACTTTTGCGAAAACTAGTGTTTCTGTAACTGATAAGCGAGTAAATAAAGGTCCTTGATGAAAAAAAAATACACAAGTGAAAAGGAATATATGAAATTGCAACAAGTGCCAGACAACTTTGTGTGAAATTTGATTAGTTTCTTCTAGAAACAATAAATAAAAAACAAATATAACAATTATAAGTGCTTTTTTATGAAAATGGCACCCACAGTGATATGCATAGCCATAATATTCTTGACCTTTTTCCGACTTTGCATCATGAAAAATATGATATGAGTGTCAACGCACCTTGAAGTGTTTCGTGTTATTCCATAGTTAATAACGCGTTTGAAAAAGCAAGGAAAAAACATTTATTTTTATATAGGTCCTGCCTAATAAGTTTCCGGCGAAGTTCGCCACTGGCGCTATTTTAAATATCCTATTTTTATGCCGTTCACTTAAAAAAGTGCAGAGGCTAAAAAGGGTTTAAGTCGGCAGCTATTAAAGCTCAAGACTTATTGAAATGAAAATAGTTGGCAGCTGTTAAAGCTCAAAACTAGATTGACTTTATTTTAATTTTGTTCGTTCTTTTAAAATATGTATAACGGTATTTTGTCTTAAAACTAGTTAACAATTGTTTTTGTATTTAAAAAGTAAACAGAATCATATGTTCTTAAATTAGTGTAAAAGTAATAGTAGAATATCATATACATATTTGTAATTTGGTAATAGTAGTATAATGTGTGTGAGTGCGTAGACTTAAATAATTAGAAAACGTAAAAAAATCATATGTTAATATATTTGTGTAGGAGTGAAAGTAAAAATGTAATTTCATATGTTTTGTATTCAGCAATATAAGTACATGTGTGTGAATGAAAAAGATAGTAGTGCTTAGTATGAACATATGTTCTTATTATTAGAATATTATCTTAGTATAATACAATAAAATAGAATAAGGTGATACGTACCGTAAAAGTGTGTATCTTTTAACTATGTTTTATAATTGTTTGTTTTAGTATTTTATAATGTAGAAGTGTATACATTACAACCTCTTGGTAACTCAGACCATTGCATCATCGCCACTGTTTTTTCATATGCTAACCCCTGCACTTCTACGTCTAAAGCCTCAAAGAGAACTGCATGGTTTTATGGAAAGGCAAATTGGACTGCGTTAAATAATTTGTATCGCAAATTCAATTGAAAATTATGTTTCGCTGATAGAAATGTGAGTGCCGCGGCTATCATGGTACAAGAAATTATTTTATTGGGTATGTGGTCTTTCATTCCCAATAAGATGAGATGCATTAAACCAAAAGATCAATGATGGTTTAATGAGACTTGTAGGAGGATTGCAGTCAGGTCCAAAGAGCAAGCCTTTCAGAATCGGCGTTCTAACAAGAATACTGATACTAAAAGACTTCGCATCGAGGCAGGGAATCACTGTAATGCAATTTTAGAACGCGAAAGGATTCTGCACGAAGCTCGCATTCGAGAAGAGGTTCTTCTCTGCCCCAAATTGAGCAAACATTTTCGGCCATTTCACATTGGTTATTTTTCCACTTTTTTTTGGCATAAACTCATAACTTTTATGTTTAAGCATCTACAGCTCTCAAATTTTCACTAATGACAGTTTATTTAAACACCTTTGTTGACATTGAAAATGGGTGACATGCCACGCCTTATTTACGTGTGAACTGATGTGTAAAATTGGGTGTTTGTTAAACATATGTTTCAAGTGGTAAAAGTGAACTCTGTGGATCTATGTGGTAAAAGTTGTGCACAAAGCCACCCTTCCCCATCTTAAAAATTTCTTTTTCACACACAAATTGTTGAGCTACTCACTCGAGATGGAAGGAAAGTTTTTAAGGTAAAAAGTAGAATGAAATTTTAGAAAACACATTTTGGTACGTATATTGCAGGTTTTTTGTTTGTTATATAATCAATAAGTATTGCTTAATGAACTATATCCAGTCAATAAATAAAAATAATAGTAATTAAGAATAAAGTTAACAGAAGTTCAAAAAATTTTTGTTTTAATTCAACTAAAAAACTTAATTACCAATTTTCATAATATAAAGTTTAATTGTCCGAAAAACAAGCAATTCAGAAATATATGTTTATACCTGGCTGCCTAATTCAAAACAGTTCAATAAATTAATAAAATTTGCAATATATGCCCAGAGCATCTTGATGAACTTCTTCGCCACTTGGAATTTCATCGAAATTAGTAGATTCAGCAGATGACCGGTCTCTTCTGTTTTATCTATAATTTTGCAGTGTAATAGTGATATTACTTCAGAAGGCAGTTGGAGTTTTTGTAATTGTTGAACTCTTTTTTTCATATACACTGTAGATATGAGCAGATCTGAGCTATCCATGGCTCTATTGAAAATATCTGAAGATTTTCAGCTCTTTGCATTGCATGATGCTCGTACTTGTATATTTTATTTTGCGCTTCAGCAGCATCTTCACCAAAAACTTCAAGGGGCAGTATCGTACGTTCCATGATTTGTCGCGAGTGCACAAGCACCT
Source organism: Dichetophora obliterata (assembly GCA_963920525.1). Taxonomy (NCBI): domain Eukaryota; kingdom Metazoa; phylum Arthropoda; class Insecta; order Diptera; family Sciomyzidae; genus Dichetophora; species Dichetophora obliterata. The sequence goes on along the minus strand of OY986438.1, from coordinate 19,434,358 downwards.
CATGCACAGTAGCTGACATTCGTACCCAGGGATATTTTTTCAAGATAATTTTTCCAGTTGTTCAACAAAATTTTTCGAATTGTTTTAAATTAAGTGGAAGTTGGCATGATAAGCAAATCAGAATTATTTAACAATTATGAACCAGTTGTTCATCAACTCCAGTTATATTGGAAAATGAGAAATCATTGTGAAATGCACGCCGTGCTGTGTTTCCATCATTACTGCTACCGAATCCTCCAGTTTTGTGTTTGTCTACCCGTAGACCTATGTCTCCAAAATCTTTTGCATCGTTTCTTTTCTTCTTGCTACTACTTCCTTGTCTATTGCATCTCATCCTATCTGCCATTTCTTCACCGGAAGTTTATATTTAATATGGACGAAAAATTCAAGAAAACGTATTCAGCAATGCAATGGAGATATGCCATATTTCCGAGAGTTTTCCTTTGGCTGAAATTTCTTAGATGCAAAATTTTTTATTTTCGCGAAGTCCAATGAAGTCGCGCCACAAATAGGTTGATTCGATTTTGTATCAGTGACAATATTCAACACTTTACCATCTATAATAGTTAGATTCAGTTGAAATTTTCCTGCATCTAATTGTAAAACGAAGGGTTTTAGTTCAGAGACTTCCTTGTACGGAGTATATAGATCGGCATTCTGCATTCTAGTTTCCTGTTGCATATTAATGCATTGCTGCTTAGTTAGATTATATTTTAATAAGAATGCTAAGGCTTCATTTAAAGATAGTGGTAAAGGTTTATTTTCATCACCTTTTATGATTGTTTTTATTATTGAAGTTTTTCATGAATCACCTATTAATTGCTTAAGTACTATTGCTAAGTCAGCATTTCCCATCTTTCGAGCCGACGTACTAGCTGCCCTCATCATCACATTTGTATCGCCTGCTGTGCTCATACTTAAGTCAGATGCTGCCTTTCTTTTTGACCGTTCTGATTTTTGGATAAACTGAAGACAGGGCCGCCCACCTTTTCTTAGGCTTCCATCACAATTAAATGCTGTTTATGTATTTGACCAATATTTATACTTCCTCTTAAATGCCGTTTCATTTAGTAATACTGTACTCCATCTTCATGTCAAACTGTTATTTAAATTTTTCGCTGTTTTAAAAATTATGTCCATTAAATCGTCTGAAACGCATATTTTCTGTTGCAGCAGACTTAAAAAATAACTTTGCAATGCCTTTTCCTTTAAAGATGAATGTATATTTTTGCGCCACACGTTGTACAAACCAGCATTTTGAAAATGGCAGGTGCCTAGAATAAAACATACCAAACATTACGCAACTTACGCAAAGTTCCGCAAACTATATTAGTATATCTTGGTAGTAAATTCTCCGCCCTACATCACTTTACTAATACCTCTTTGTCCTTAGGTGTTTCATAAAGTTCTAGCTCTCCAAAATTTAACATTTTTTGTATCACTTAATTTTAAGTTGCTTCGTATATATCAAATTTTTAGGTAATTAACCAAAATTTTTCACAAACATTTATAAACATATCTAAAATACATACTAAAAGATGTAATCTCCATTCCTTAGTTTTTTAAATACACCTTCAAATAATGTCACAATTTACTTTTATTTTTAACAAAAAATCAACAATTTACACAGTCAAATTCTAGTCGCACACAAACTTTCACTTCAGCAGCTAATAAAAGTAACGGCAAATCGTAAAGGAAAGCAAATATGATTATTTTGCTTTGGTTGTAGATTTTACTTTGCAAAAAAAGTGTTGTTGACCTTTTTTTTCGATGCTTTAAAAATAATGTTAATGCCACTGAATCGCACTATTTTCCCGATTGTGCATTTGGAGTGAAAAATTAGACATCATCATCGATTCCATCTATTTTTATAGATGACAAAATCTTCACTGACTTGGCTGATAAAGCGAACCTATTGGCTAGATTGTTTGCACAAAATTCTACTCTCTCGAATAGCAATCAGCCACTGCCCTTTATTGTGGGTGGATCTTCTGCAGTGCAGGAGATCTACTTTCAAACAAGAGCAGTTAAAAGGGTCCATACAAAACTCAACGTAAAGAAATCCTCTAGCCCTGATGGCATACCGTCAATTGTGCTTAAGATGTGTGCTTCTTCGCTGGCTCGGCCTTTGCGCAACCTTTTGAACATCTCCTACAGAACACGAGTATGTATTTCCATCTTGTTGGAAGGTGGCAAATGTCCAACCGTTATCTAGAAAGGGCGATGCCATGAACCCTGCAAACTACCGACACATTTCGATGTGCTCTACGCTTTCCAAAGTTATGGAGAGCGTAATAAACTTCAACATTACGAACTATATGGAGCACAACCAACTGCTCAGTGACTGTCAATATGGTTTCCGTAGGGCTCCCTCTACTGGTGTGAGCTCCTTTTTATGGCGTTCTTTACCGAAGAAATTGTTTGTAAACTCTGCTCATCTTTTTAACGCACTTCTTAATAGTCTAAGATCGTGTAATAACGCTGTGCAATTCAAAAATAAACTAGCTATACTCTATTCTTCGCTGTAATAGTTCAATAAGTTATTAAATATTTTAAAAATATATAAAATAGTTTAAGATTAGTTTTGAATGTTAAATGCAATTCTTTTTTAACCCTACGGTCCATAACCACCTGGACGAACGGGAGTCCATAACCAGAATACCCGGGTACCCTAGTGAAGTTTTTTCGTTTATATTCAAATAAAATAATATATATATGTACAGATTATTAGAAACGCTTAATTTTTACATCTCAACTGTACAAGTTTCATGTTTGTAAGATGAGATTGGTTTCTATGGGCATTTTCTACCTAAAAGGCACACAAAAGTAAACAGAAACTGGTTTTATGTTTCTGTTTGTGTTTTTAGGTAGCAAATGTTGTGTTTGTATTTTTTGTGTTTTTTTGTTTGTGTTTTTAGGTAGCAAACTGATATGGTTGAAGAAAATGCACCAACATCAAGCACAACAGAAAGTATGATTGCACGTGATGGTACTCAATGGCAACCAACACCACCTGTTTGTCAACAAATAAGGAGTCACAACATCGTAAGAACTCGCAGTGGTCCATTACGAATGACGGAAAGTATGACTGGTATGCAATGCTTCAAGAGTTATTTTACAATAGAAATGGTCGATATAATCGTGCGTCATACCAACAAAAAAGCCAATTCAACTCATGATGCCTACAATGCAGCAAACCCAACAAAGCCTCAATTGAAGTGGAAGGATACGACAGTGGCAGAAATATACGCATTCATTCGAATGCTGATAATGGCAGGCGCAAATCATTCCAATGATGAAAATGCAAGGGACTTATGGACGCAATTGCCTCATCCTCTTATTCGTTTTATACGTTTTGATGACGCGAGAACAAGAAACGAGAGGCAGCGCACAGACAAAGCTGCTCCAATACGAGATATTTGGATAATGTTGAACGCCAATCTCGCAAAATATTATGTGCCTACAGAAAATTTAACAATCGACGAACAATTGTATCCGTACCGCGGCAGAACAAAATTTACCCAGTATATTCCATCGAAGCCTGCGAAATACGGGATCAAGGTATGGTGGATATGCGATGCTAACAATTCATATCCTCTTCATGGCCAAATATATACTGGCAAACAAGACAGTGGTCGCGAAATTGGTGTAGGCGAAAGAGTAGTCAGAGATTTGGTTGGGCCATACCACAATAGCGGACGTAGTATCACCATGGATAATTTTTTTACGACGCTGCCACTGGCAAAGCAGCTGATATCCGTCAAACTTAGCATTGTTGGAACACTGCGGCGAAACAAAGCCTATATACCAACAGAAATGAAAGACGATAAGAGTTGGTCCGTTGGGACAATCAAATTTGGTTCCCACGAGAAGGTGACTATGGTTTCATACAAACAGAGGAAAACAAATTCCGTAATATTGTTGTCGACTCTGCATGATGATGCAACTGTAGAAGAAAACGGCAAACCAGAAATCATCAATTTTTATAACAAAACGAAAGGTGGCGTGGATGTTATGGACCAGACGCTTCGGGAGTATACCACACAGAGACACACAAAAAGGTGGCCTTTGTCGTTTTTGTACAATATGCTCGATGTTAGTGCTTTCGCGGCATACACTATATTTTATGATAATAACAGAACTGTTCCATATCAAACAACACGGAGCAAACGCTTTTTGCGTAAACTTTCTGGAGATTTGTGTGCGCCAATAATAGAAGAAAGAGTAGCTAATCGCCAAGTAACGCGTCATTTTTCCACCAAATCAGCAATTGAGAGCTTTTTGGGAAGACCAGTGGAGACGGTAACCTATACCGAGTAACCATCTACTTCTACGGCTGCTTCTACTGATGGCAGGAAGCCAATAACAGGATGCTGCTATTTGTGCGCTTCTTTGCCAGACAACAGGAGGAGAAAGACGAGAAAAGTCTGCAACGTTTGCAAGAAACCAATTTGCGATCAACATACACAAACAATATCAAAATGCTTTCCATGTTTCAACAATGACTCAACATAAGACATCAAATATTAGAAATAAGTTAAAATAAATAAAATAAAAATAATTTAACTAAAAAACAATTACAGTTCATTTTTTACACATCAATAAACATTTTGAAACAAAATAAAAATAAAACAAACGTTTTTTCTTTGAAATATTAGGTAATTTGCACTAAGGTACCCCGGTACCCTGGTCATGGACCCCTGTATGCAAAAACATTAAACTCATTTTTTAGTTAATATATTTAACCGAATTTGGTAAACTTTTTTCAAGTCTCTAAGTTTAGCCGAAATCTCTGATGATCCGGAGTTTCATGTTGATATCTTCAATAATAAAGGAACAGCAGCACTTTAAAGTTCAAAAAAGTACCCGGGTACCCGGTTATGGACCGTAGGGTTAAATCTCAATCTGTAACTAGCTTGTTTATATTACATTTGATTTTATTCCCTTGTAATAATTCATAATTATGATATGTTATATGTTAGGTATGTAATTTAAGCTCTATTTTACTGGATGTTTATACTCTAATGCTACCGGTACTGTTATTAAGGTATAAAACTTTGTTGTGCCGGCTTTCGAAATAAAAATTAAATGAAATTATATGAAATAAAGAATGGAATCAATGCGTTGTTGCTCTAGATATTTCAAAAGCGTTTGACAGAGTGTGGCATAAAGCGCTCGTGACGAAACTTGTTGCATATGGTTTTGGTGGGGGCTTTGCTCGATGGATCATGTGTTTCCACAAGAACAGATCAATTCATGTCGTAGTTGGAGGTATTTCATCTGAGGAGCATGCCATCAACGCAGGAGTACCGCAGGGTTCAGTTCTATCACCAACCTTGTTTCTGGTTTTTATGACGACCTTCTGTCGTTGACGCATAACCAAATATTTACCTTCGTTTGTGGACGACAGCAGTATTTGTCTTTCATATTTATTCAAAAAACGCCCAAGCTCTATGGAGATTGAGAGAAAAGGCAAAATATGAATGACACACTCCTTAATGATCTACAAAAAATCTCCGAGTGGGGTCTTGCTAATAGAGTAGAGTTCAATACAAGTAAGACCCAGTGCTGTCTGTTAACCCACAAGCGAATGGATTGCCCTTTAGCTCCCCTCAATATGAATGGTGTGGATATTGTGAAATCAGCCGCTCTTGACATTCTGGTATATCGATCCAATCTGATCTTCGTTGGAACTATCATATTTTCGATGTGTCGAAGCGGGCAAGTGCCTAGGTTTTTTAAAATGGTTAAAAAATATTTCACTTCAGCTGATCACCTCATATATTAGGCCGTAAATGAAATACAATTCACACATTTGGTCAGGGGCTTCAAGATCTTATTTGGAGCTTCTGGATCGAATTCAACGTTGTGCGATATACTTGTTAGGGGATGAAAGTATTTCATCCTCTCTCAACTCTCTTGGGCATCGACGTAGTGTTGGTTGCCTAAGCCTTCTGTATAGGTATTTCCATGGGACGTGTTCAAGGGGGATACAAGGCCTGACGCCAACAGCTCGTGTGTTTTCCAGGTCCACTTGGGCAACTGTCCAAGCCCACCCCTTTACCATTGCATCGATGCTCAATAGAACCTCGCATTGCCGTGATAATTCGTTCTTTAGTCGCACTGTTAAGTTGTGGAATAGTCTCCCTGCGAGCGTGTTTCCCGGCAGTTTTGAGCTGTGCAAATTTCAAACAAATCTTCACCGACACTACTCCACCTATCCACCCTCCAACTATCACCCATCTTTCGAATCAACACAATGCTGATGCATTTATAGGGGGCATCCCCTGAGCGTTGGTTCAATCATAAAAAAAAGAAATGGCGGATATACACCATTATAGATTTTATGCTGACAGTTACTTGTTTTGATGTTAAACACTTTAACACTTTGTGATGTTGATCGAGAGCGGCCTGGATAGTCTAGTGGTAGCGCGCTTGACTGTCGCACAGGTTTCCCGGGTTCGAATCCTGGCCGGGCCATGCTCCTACGTTATAACTTTTCTTTCCTTGTTTCTAATCAAAGAAATTTTAAAACACGCCAATTAACGACGAATAGTTGTAGTTGGTGGTGGTAAGAAAAGTTTGTGGAGAGGAACGCTTAGTAACTTGATTTGACTGAGGGCAAGGCACAAAACTTGCTTCAGATTTAATATCAAATGTTTCTACAGCTTCTGCTTCTTTAAGAACATAATATTTAAAAGTTTCACTTGACTTCTGCCTTCTTCTATTCTGTGGTATCACAACGGACCAATAATAGTCTAAGTGGGGGTCTTAAGACCTTCCGCCACCTTAACTTAACCTAACCTAGTGATGTTGATATTAAATACACAAAGCTTATCCACAAATTGCAATCCGAGTATAATTTTTATGCGTTTGCTTAATGCAATGATATCATGGAATAAATTTAATTTATGAAATATATCAGCTTATGTAATAATATTGTGCTAACAATATATTTATAATCTACATGAAAAAATTTAAGTTGATACCTTTCACCCGGTAGAAGTACTTGTAACGTGGATACATTTATTTCATAGAATATTACTGTTACATAAGCAAGCAAATCTTTTTCTCACCGAGTTAGAACATAGTAAGAACTGCATTTTATTCGAGTCGCATATTTTAGTTTACAGAAACACTTCGTCTATCGAGTTCCTTTGAAAGTAGAATTGAAACAAGCGAGACGAGTCACCGATTTTTCTCAGTTTATTACAGAGACAGTGCAAGTGAGAATGACATCACAATGACGTCAAAGTGAGAAAATTTGGTGAGAACTATGGTGAGAAAAGTTACAGAACCAAGCTACAGTTCTTACCGATATCTGGAAAAAGTGAATGTGAAATTTGATGATATTTCGCAAGTTGATTTTTTTTTTCATCAAAGCACCAATCATGCGTCTTATACAAACAGAGTTTGGTCTTTTACCTGAAAGAAAAGGGATAGATTATTAGACGAAGAATTGGTTAGAACCATACGTGAATTATCAATTAGGCGGAACAAACGTGAAAGACAATTTGAATTTCTTATAATCGAGGCTAGTGTTATGCCTTAATCTCGGCAAGCATTTCCAGCCCCCAGTTGTAATAAAATATTTTTCACAATTTTAGCTGTGGATTTTTTGTTTCAATAATTCCTAAATGTAGTGAAGAAGAAAGAAAGCGAAAAGAACCATGCCCTAACCCGGATTCGAACCGGAGGCCTCTGATTTGATAGTCTAGTGCACTGTTCACTAGACTTCAAAGGCCTACATGAAGTTAATTTTAAAGATAATGTCAGTTATATTCAAGTTAAAGGTCAACTGAATAAATAAAATGTCATAATTTGAGGTTTTCACTTGAATGCCTTTACGATTCCTGTGGTTTTATTGAATGTATGAAAAAGTCTCACATTACAAGAAAATGTTAACATTTGAAAAAGCATTTTAAGCCTTTCAGATTTTTGGAAAAATACAATTAAATTTTCCATCAAATTATAAACTCTATTGAGCAAAAAGGTATTAATTTAAAATACCAATCCATTGATTTATTTGAATTCGAAAATATTAAAAAAAAATATAAAATAAACTGGCCATTTCAGCCCTGGTAAGGGCTTTGACCTAGCTTCTTTTGATCAATTGTGTTGTGCGTGTTATTAAATGTTTGATCACAAATGACCGAGAACTGTACCTACGTGTTTTAAGCCGACTCCGAATGGCTTATGTTCTCAAGAAGCAATTTTTTTTTTACACGGCAATTTTTACTCTCTGAGGTTCGCCATTGTCTGCAGAGAGGTGATGACCGAACAGAAAAATTAATTCAATTGAAAAAATTTCTGTCTGAGCTGGAATTGAATCCGGGCTACTGCGGTTCTTTAGCTTAGGGGCCACGCACTCTACCGACTAGGCTACGGTCGCCACACTCAAAAATATTCTCACTGTGAAGTATGATGATGAAGAAACAACACCGGTCCCACTATTGATAACTCTCCCTTACTCTATAAATTACTACTAAATTGTTTCTAAAAAAAAATCTTTGTTCGGAAATAAGTTGCCAAAGGAACTGAAAAGTAATAGTTTTATTATTATAGGATTTTTGAAAGTATTAAAATATCTGACGCTTTTATTATAGCATACACTAGTTCATAGCTACATGGTTGTACAAATCCAATAGTAAATAATTATAAAAACATGCTGATGCTGAGGATTCACTTCGCGTCCTCTGTAATACTAGTTGAGAAAAAACCAAAAAAACAAGAAACAGCTTATGTACTTATATACATTTTTATATTTTCCCAATATTTATCAAAAGATCCTTGCAAAACATTTTGTTTAAGAAAGCTTAAACGTATTAAAGCACACGCAAAAAACCTAGAACCAACATCATTAGTTTAATGCTAAAAGTCTTAACGTAAGTGTTGTTGTTTGTATTTGCTCTGCAAGTATTTGTTTATTTTGACAGTAACGGTTATTTGCCCATATCTATTTGTCTTGTTTGTCGCATAAAATTCCTTTGTTATGCTTCGATATGCTTTTCTGTTATCCTTCAATTCACCTGCGTAAATATGGTGTTTTTACTTTTCTTGCGTCAATTTTTATGAAAATTATTGTTGTATGTTTTTGTGTGGTTTTTTTGTATATTTTTGTTCTTATGTGTTCCTTTTAGAAATATTTTTTGCATATAATGCATGTCTAGGCGACAATGTGGCACCATTTCTGACACAATCACAATAATGGCAGCCACCATAACAAGAGAACACCACAAATGCGGTATACATTTGCATTTATATGTGCGTTCGTCTTATTATTTGTCACTGTCAACTACAGGGACAAACAGCACAACACAGACAAACCGAAAGACAGCTAGTAGATAGATGGACAGCCACAGATGGCAGGCACACAGCGATAACGGAACAGACTAAGCGAGAAGACAGTTAGTGCGACAGCAGCCAAGCATATGGTGCAGTTGAATGGTCACATGGTGGAAGACATTTGGACAGCTAAATAGATGGCGATGCATAGATAGCCAATGTCTTGCATTTGCATGACGAAACAAAAGCATGAAAATTCGAAGCATTTCAAGGATGTTTTAAGTGAGCACGTGAAAGAAAAATAGATGCCATTCGAAGTACACAGTTATGAGAACTTTAGATCTTTTTTTTTGTGGGCGTTTATTTGTGTATGTGTTGGTTTACGTGCATATGTACTTGGTTGACCGGAATCTTAATTATTTTAAGAGTGAAACTTCTTAGGCGGTGATTTGATATTGAGCGTAAAATTTCTCGAGTCTTGTCAGAAAAAATGTTCGTCATGAAAAATATTTCGAGTCTCGTCACGCATTTGTGTACACAAGCAGTCATATTCTAAATTTTTTGTTTTTTTTTTTTGTATGGTGACTCCCAGAAGGGTGGCAGATAGAGTTTAGGGTAGGTAGGTGGGTTCAGAAAAAATGTGTAGGGACAAAATAAATATAAATATCTATAATACACATTTTTTTCTATTTTTTGTGATTTTTGTATTAGGACCCCCTGAAAGGTGGCCGATAGAGGGTAGGTGTGTTGCGAAGACATGTTGTGGGGTAAAATTAAGAGGACCAGCTCATACATTTTACTTCCTTAGGGCTAGGGTTAGGAATAATAGATTTTTCGATATGCTCTACAATAGACTTTTTATCAAAATATATTGCGTTTTTTGTATAAAGATTGATCCCCACAATATATGTAATTTTTTCACGTCGAAAATAACGCAAAATCAAGGACATATATCTCATATTTTAGTTATCACAAACCATTTATATCACTATTACCAATTTAAGCACCAACCAAAGACAGCGTAAATATAAATAAACTTTTTATTTTATTTCTTTTGAGTAGCTCTCCTTTTCTCTTTCTCTTTTTCTCTGTCTCTTTCACAAAAATCTCTCTTATTCTTAATTCTAAAAAGTTTCACTTCTGTACTGTATTTTATTTTTATTTTAATCTATCGTTCTATTTATTTAATATCATATATAATCATAGAGTTCGTTATTCAATTTAACCAATAACACAATTGAACAGCCAAAATAAATACAGACTTTGACCTATGAATTCTGGTACAGTAGATAAAAACATTATATGTACGTTAATCAGCGTTTGAAAAGTTAAGGTATGAGCTGAACCGTAGCCAAGAGGGGACTTTCGGAACTCAAACTCTCTCATAGGGTCCGAAGGCAAACAAATGTATTAAAAGCATGAAATTATAATTTTTTAAAAAACAGAAGTTTTAGAAGTATGGCGACAGAATTGAGACCGGACCTTTTTTTGAAAATAAAAGACACCTTGCCGACTGTTCTTAAATGCAAATCAACTAGCAAATATCCAGAGTACACCGGCATCAGTGGTGTTGATAAGGAGGGGATCCGCGGGTCTGGATTAGAGCGATGGAAACATTATCAAATATCTTACTTTATTGCAATTGAGTCTAATATTAAGTTAAGCACGAATACTAATAAATATATATTGCCAAAAATTCCTATTTTTCTTAAGAAAGTTATCAAAATTTGATTTAGTTCAGTGTTTAATTTTTCTAAAACGGTCAACAATTTCTAGAGATATAGTGACATGTGTAGTTTCCAGAAATTCAGTGTTGTTTGGATTCAATTCAACAAGCCTATAATTTTTTACCTACTTACCATTTTTCGACGTTTCAACAAAGTAAGGCTGTGAAAGATGACATTTGGCTTCACAAAACAGTCTTGTGTTTAGGTTATTATATTTTTAACGGACCTCCCCCCACAAACAAAAGCTATCTATGCCACTGACTAGCATTATGGAGGAAACACTTCTCTAAGCATCTAAACGGCGGCACTGACAACAATCCTGCATATAGATATGATACCCGGAAACCCCAATCACGGATGACAGCGTCGAGGTTCCGATACATAGCTCGGCTTAAAAATAACAAAGCTAAGGAAACCGATGGCCACCTGATGAATCTCTTTTTAAATGGATCCACGAGCTTCAATGCAGAATGTGGTCGAAAGGAATGCATTCCGAACGATTGGAATCTCAGTGCGCTCTTCCCAATTCACAAGAAAGGCGATCTCACTAGTTGTGCGAATTACCGTAAGATAAGCCTTCTTAATATCACATATAAGGTCCTGTCGAGAGTTTTAGGGGAAATATTGAGACCCATCGTACACCAACTGACCTTGAACCCTATCAGTGTGGTCTCAGACCTATAAAGTCTATCATAACCAGATCTTTCCGCCACGAGAAATATTGGAAAAAACCCAAGAAAAACAAATCGATACCCACCCTATTTTTGTCGACAACAAAGTCGCCTTCGACAGTCAAATAAAAAAAATCACGTGTATTCCAACATGTCTGAATTTTTCATACCTGCAAAACTAATCCGTCTATGCAGGATGCCATTGAGCACAATCAGTAGCGCAATCAAATTGGGAAACGACCACTCTCTACACCATTTGTTACCAAACGAGTATACAGAAAATGTAACTCTTTATCGCTCAACTTTTTCAAACTAATGATAAAGAAAATTATCCGAACTGTTGATCTGTGTGTTATGCTGCTTGTGTATGCTGATGATATTGATATCATCGGCCTGATACGTGTGAACTCAGTTCTCATTCTCCAGATTAGAAGGAGAGTCAAGCCAAATAGGTGTTGCAGTGAATGAATGCATCCCTACAACTTTTTTCGTGAGGCGCCTTAATGTATATATTAGGGTGTCCCAAAAAGAAATCGTGTTTGATGTTCGCGGTTTTTTCACTTTCATTTGACCTTTGAATAACCCTCTGTGAAGCGCATCTCAATTGGTAAAGGCTTAGAGGTCGCGATTTTCTAATTTCCCCATACGATTTGTATGAAGAAAAATCAGTTTTACTGGTAAATTGAATTTAGAGCCATTATCCAGCAAAATTCAGAGCCATTACCATTATAAAGCAAAATGGTTAAAAAAAGAAACATGTTCCCTCGAATTTTGTCTGTTATGGCATATCATTATGAAAATATCATTTTCATCTGATTATTATTTCAGATCGAAATTTCAGTTTTTATACTTTTCTACTGAATATTTTACAAAATCACAAAAATTTTATTTACGAAAAATCACAACAATTTTTATCATATACGAAACTGTAACAAAAAAATATTTTACAAGTTCTTGCTAAAAAAAATAAACATTTTAGAGTAATATAAAAAATTTTCTTATACCACAAAAAAAGTACTAAAAAAACTAAATTTCTATATGCAATTTAAGAAAAAAATTTTTTTGTTTCTTTAAAGTTTTAATTATGTTTTAAAATATGCCTCTCTTGACACATTCCCAAAATTTGGTCTAAGACTACTTTAATGACCACTTTTTTAAAGCATGTTTTGACGAAAATGCGTAAATTTATATGATATATAACAAATTTTTCTTAAAGTTTCAAAGCAATTAAACAAAAATTACATTTTTTTATTTTTAAGTAAAAATAACTCTTAAAAAACACTTTCTAGACACATTTGAAAATTTGGGAAGCCAAAACAAAGAAAGAAAAGATTTTAGGACCTATTCCCTGAAGCATTTTTTGCGAATGAATTTTTTTGAAAATGCGTAAATTTATATTAAAAAATAATAAATTTTTCATAAAGTTTCGAGCACAATTACAAAATAAAAACATATCTGTATTTTTTTTTAAGTATGTGTTAAAATATTTCTTAACACATTCCTCAAACTAGGTCTCAGACTACTTTCAAATAAAGATTTTATGACCGCTTTTCTAAAAAATGTCTTGATGAAAATGGATATCAAAAAATACATGACAAGGTTACATGCCACATTTTATAAAAATATTAGTAAGGAATTATCTTCGACTAGGCCAAAGTTAAAAAACCCCCACGGACAATGGTTTTACCAAATTTCATACCAAAAGTTTATATTAGTATGGGAGGTAGACGTGATTTTCATTCGAATTTTACAAATTTTATACTAAAAACTGGCTATTAAAAGTTAAAGCTTATGTGCAAAATTTTAAGTCATTAGATTAGTCTTTGTGGAATTGAAAGAGATTCTACCGTTTTGGGTAAGTCACTTTCTATGGGAAGTAGGCGTGGTTTTCATTCGATTTGGCTCATTTTCGAACTTAACCTTCATTTTTGAATAAAAAGTTTATATACATATTGAATTTCGTTACTATTGCAAAAAAATTACGGCTGTTATCGTGACCACAGACGGACAGATGGACAGACGGTCAAACGGACATGCTGATAAAGAATATATATACTTTTCTATACCTGCCACGCCTCCTTATCGGCGTAACAATTGGAGTGACAAAGTTAATATACCCCTATTACGTTTTTTAAAAGTGGGGGTATATACATTTTTTTAGTAAATAATACAAAAATTCATATCCTAAAAATTTTTAATTTTTTATTTTTTATGCATCTTCTTCTTGTTAGGTGGTGTCGAAAAAAAGTCGTTTTCAGCCAGGGCAAAGTTTGCACGATATTTAAATACGATATTCTACAGCCAATAGCTTTCGCAGATAGTAAAATTGTTAATTTTATTTTTCGTATTTTTTACCCCGGTTAAAAAAAAAACCCCGGATATTTGAAAATGTCTACTAGGAAGTTCACCATTTTGTAATTTTTTAATACAAACGTTTAAATCTACTGCCTGCCAGACTGACAACCTGTAATACAATAATCTTTTTAAATTTTTTTGCTTCAAATGACCTAAGTGCCGTAATCACCCGGGCCAGCAACACAACTTTCTCTTAAGTATGTAAAAAGTTTAAAAAATATTGTAACATAACATGAAAAAAATTGAAAAGATTTTATTTTATTTTGTCCAATGTAACCTATGCCACCCTACCAGAAGCTTGTGTTCCCGTCATCATAGCCCATTGCTTCTCAGCAACCTAAGCCCCCACACCAACTTCAAGGTTGCTTTTCTAGTGGGGGTACTTTTTATGTTAGTAAATAGCTTAATTCAAATTAAATTAAAACCTTCATTTATTAAAAATTTCTCAGACGGAAACTTTTAAAACGCCGTATAAATTTATTTTGTTGGCACTATCAGGATCTATTGATTTCGAAAAAGGTTGGAAATTGTCAACCAGTGTAATTGAACTGTTACAGGTGCAGAGCGCCCAAAACTATGCTTCACTTAAATATGGCAATTAATTAAAATTTAGTCGTTGAGAATAGATTTTTAAATGTGTTCGTGTGAATGTGTGAAAGCTTTTGAAATTGAAACAAGATTGTAATATTTACAACAAAACTTAAATATACTGTCACTAATGACATTTGAACTATTAAATGAAATGAAATGACTGCAGAGAGACGAAGACAGAGCGCGACGCATGATTATATGCTTGCAATGAAAGTTAGCAGAAACAACATTAACAACAGCAACAACAACCACCACCATGTAGCTCACAAACATCCACGCACGTACGCACACAGGCACGCACTCTGAGGAGTTTAAATGCATGAATAAAGTATGAGTAACTATTAAAAGGACTTGCACAAACAACACATACTTACGAACACACACACTCACACATATACAAGCACAGCAAAACGCCAACAGCAGCAACAACACGTTTACCAACAAGTGACTAACAGGTGGGTGGGTGGATGACTTGGCTGGCTGCCTTTACATCGAATCGCATCGTACTGAACGCTCTTAACAATTTATTATTTAAATAAATATTTTAGTAGCTCCAAAGTACAACAACAACAACTACAAATTCAGTCTCTACAACAATACTAATGACAACATTGACGACAAGCCTTGATTTGATGACTTGGCTGAATTATAAAGTTATTTTGGCTGCTTTTCGCAAAATCAATGTTTATGTTCAATTTATGCAAATTTTAGAAATTTCAGGTATGCAAAATATACCACATCAACTTAATTTCAATCCATTTCATTGAAATTCAATTTGTTGTAATCATTAAAAAATTTTATGCAAATATAATTATTTTGTCGCACAGCTTATCAATGCACTATGGCTTCAGAAAATCAAATCAGCGGCAAAAATTATTCAAGACTTTTTGACAAAAAAAAAAAAGAAATAAGCACAATCCAAAGAAATATTTTCCAAAGAGGGAATATTTAAAAAAATTTACTAGTGGGAACACTGTATTTGCGCTCAGCGGCTTAAGTTGATAGTTTCAGTAGTTTGCTTTCCAATCAAACACTTGCTATTTAGAAAAAGCAAAGGTATGCAAAAACATTAAACAAAAATCAAAAGATGTTCTATTCACCTTTTTAGTAATTTCTGATTGAATAGCTAAAACTATGAGATTTAGTTAATAGCTTTTCATCATTTTAA
This sequence comes from Dichetophora obliterata, assembly GCA_963920525.1. Taxonomy (NCBI): domain Eukaryota; kingdom Metazoa; phylum Arthropoda; class Insecta; order Diptera; family Sciomyzidae; genus Dichetophora; species Dichetophora obliterata. Next base: position 19,418,561 of record OY986438.1, on the reverse strand, counting down.
TCCGTTTGTCGCTATTGCTGAACTTTTACAAAATAAACAGTTAAAAAATTGCTCCAGTTAAATAGCACCAAATGCCAAATTTTAGTGTATATAGCAATCTTGCTATGAATTACAATAAAAAAATTATTTTATATGGTTACTCCATATCCATAGAAATGATACATGGGTCTAAGAATTAAGTAAAGTTAATAGTGCGAAGATGCACGAATATCAATCCCTCGTTTCTAAACGAAAGTCTTGAAACTCGGTTTAACTCTTTGAGGACCAAGAGACACATGTGTCCCAAAAGATTAAATCTGCCTTAATCAAAAGCGAATAACAAAAGTATTGGTTTTTTCAACCATTCGAAATTAAAATGTTAGTTTTTTAATATTGGAAGCAATGTTTTGTAAAAAAAAGTTATTATAACGGTATTTACACAGTTTGAAAATCATGTTTTACAGCCAACAATCATGTTGTACCAAAAAATTTAAAGAAAAAATACTTCAACAATTTAGTTTAAATAGACAATATTCTACTGATTCATATTAACATTATGTATAATTTTGTTACAAACATGTGCGAACTTTGAAAAAAACGAAAAGGGACACGGGTGTTCCTATGGTCGTCAACGGTAATTTTGCGTTTGAAATATTTGAATGTAACTGCTTATATGGACACTCAACTAACTTAGAAATAATGTAGAAGCCATAAAATTCCCATCCCATCCCCGATTAAGCTTGAAAACAACAATTGCTGGCGTAGCTGTTTGAATCATTAGTTTATCTGGCGAACTTATAAGAAGCAGTCGTGTTGTTTTGTGTCTTATGAAAGTATTAATATAAAACTAATTCGTGATATTTAATTTACTAATTGATATAATTCGGTATGTATGATAAATGTAGAGGCTGAAATATGTTTATAACAATTAAAATTTTAGAAACATGGCTTCAACGCGTCGTAGAGAATTTTTCCTGAATGAAGAAGAAATAATTCAATTTTTCATGGCAGATAATAGCGAAGACGAAGATGGTTTACAGCTGGATCAAGAAGACCAAATTTTCCTTGAAGAAGATGTAAACGCAGGTGCAACATTCTGTGAAATCGATGATAACGCTGTAAAACAAGTAGACGAGCTTCCTAGAATATCGATTGGTGAACGTGCAGTAGAGTTCAAATGGAGAAAGTCATACGTTCCAAACATTTTTACTAATAATGATTATGAATTTGGAAAAGTGCAAATTTGCGATGTTAACGATCTCAATACTAAACTGTCGCCATTTCAAATCTTCGAATTGAGTTGTAACTTTGATGTTTTGCTTAAATTATTAGTTCGAGAATCACTAAGATATGCTGAGCAAAATGGAAGGGTTTTCGATCTTACCACTGATGATTTGCAGGCATTTCTTGGCATAAATCTGGTAATGACATATCATGTTTTATCGTCAATTCGTGATTACTGGTCAGAAGATTCTGATATGGGTGTACCGTTTGTAAAAAATGTCATGACCAGAAATAGATTTGAAGAAATACGCCGTAATTTGCACTTCGCCAATAATGAAGATCAAGCAAATACGACTGATCGGGCCTATAAGGTCAGACCTCTCATAGAGCATTTCAATGAAGCATTTCAATGTGCAATGAAGAACACATACAAACAATCAATTGGTGAACATATGGTTAAATTTAAAGGTCATAATGCTATGAAACAGTACATATAAAATAAACCAATAAAATGGGGATTTAAGATGTGGTGTAGATGTGACTCAGCTACTGGTTATTTATTTGAATTTGATCTGTATTCTGGTAAAAAAGAGTCTGGAATTCAATATGGCCTAGGTGAATCAATTGTGCTTCAGTTGACTGAAAATATCAAAGGCTTGGGCTCCGAAATATATATTGACAACTTTTTCAACTCACCATTGCTGCAGTACGAATTGAAAAAACGCCAAATTAAGTGTTGCGGAACAGTTCGAAGCAACCGAAAACAAATTCCAAAATGTGTGCCAGCCGATAAAAATATGAAAAGAGGTGATATTTACATACAAAGTTTTCAAGGCATATCATTCATAAAGTGGATGGATAACAGAGGGGTAACTCTCCTTACAAATTTCCTTTCGCCTTCGGAGACGGATATTGTAAGACGTCGCATCGCCGGTAGTGCTGAGAAAATAAGCGTAACATGCCCAAAAGCCATTAAACACTACAATAAAAATATGGGAGGGGTAGATTTAATGGATCAACGCAAGTCTTTCTAGGAACTAGACCGTAAATCTAAAATTAAATACTATCTTCGGTTGTTTTTTGATATGTTTGATATAAGCGTGAACAATGCCTTTGTAATTTATACCGAATGTAAAGCAAAAAATCTTGTGGAAGGATCGCAGCTGAACTCTCTTGACTACAGACGATTGGTTGCAAAAAACTTGATCGGTGACTATTCTATGCGAACGAGAGGAAATCGAAGATTTCAGAAATCTAAAACTGCTGCTGACAAGAGGTTGGATATATTGCACTCCATGCTCAAAGGCGACATAATAAAGAGATGTGTCCATTGCTCTAAACAAAAGGTTGAAAATCGCACCAACAACTATTGTAATGCATGTAAGGTGCATCTGTGTTGCACAAATAATCGTAATTGTTTTACAGACTACCATAATCAGACATAATTAGTTATTAAGAGTACAATTTTACAAGAAAAATGCAAATATCTTTGAAAAAAACACTAAAACCAATGTAACATAAAAACAAGATTTTTGACTCCCTTAAGGACCATAGGGACATATATGTCCCATTAAAAAACTACATAACGGAAAATACTTTTCTATTTTTTTTTTGTATTTTTGCCTTAGTTGGATCTCAATTAGCGTTGTTAATGCCAAGATTCTAAAAGAAAATTCCCCAAAGGCTTATGGTCCTCAAAGGGTTAAGACTACTCGTGTAGAGGTCTAGTAACTATTGAAAAATTACCGTTATTTTGACATAAAAACTATTAAGATATTTAAAAAATTAAAAATTTTCTTAGCATAATGCATTTTCTTAAGGCAAGGTCATCAAAATAAAAAAAAATAGATTTAATTTTCAAGCTTTGATTTTGCAAGCTAGATATTCCTAGATTACAATTTCTAATCAATTTCCCTCAAATTTTCTTTGACTAAAAGTAAAATTAAAATTAAATCACTATGGGAAAATGGAAAAATGTCAACCGTTCTCTCAGCAGCTCTATGTTATATATTGTGTTCAAAAAACCTCGAAAATATTCAATTTTGGCCCAAAAAATAAGTCAAAAGTTATGCTTTTTTAGTTTTTGGTACATTTTCGTTACATATTTAGGCTTTGCTATCATGTTATAATGTCATATTGTCCTAAGATTTCACACTATTCTTAACATTTAATTGTTGCCTTCCATATAAAAAAGTACTAATATGAAATGAAACAAGCAATGCAATAAGAAATAATTATGATGGAATCAAAGGAAGGTTCCAATTATTGATAAGAAATGATAAAAATCTGAAATAAGAATGGAGAAAGTTAACACCTTAGCCTACGCAGAAACAATATTAGGGTATTCACAAGGGTATAAACAATATTAGGGTATTCATTCATGTCATATTGTCCTAAACTTTTCTGAAACAACTCTGAAAGCTATGTTTATTGAAATGTAATCAAACAGCTGTTTCTTATTTGCATTTATTTATCTTGTAAATTTTAATTGCAAAATTTTAGGACAATATGACATGATAGCACACCTTGTGAATACCCTTATATTGTTTCTGCGTAGGCTCAGTTATTAACTTTCTGCATTCTTATATCAGATTTTTATCATTTCTTATCAATAATTGGAACCTTCCTTTGATTCCATCATAATTATTTCTTATTGCATTGCTTGTTTTATTTCATGTTGCCGGTAACTTAAAACAAAAAAGTAACCTTTTTTTAATTTTCTCTTAGTTTTCTATTCTAATTACAGTAGTTGTTTACTTCAATGATAAAGGCATAAAATTTGCAACATTTCCAAACGAATTCCTTCTTCCATTCAAAGTCAAAACTAAATGAAGCATTTTATACGAGCAAACATTCCAAGCAAAACTTTTAAATTGTTTGCATTGAAATGTGTGTGAATAGAAACGAAGGACAAACGCAGGACAAATGACAATTTCAAAATATGTTGTGCATTTGAATAGTTACGGAATGTGACTTGAAGGAATTGTTTAATATTTGAAAGGGAAATGAGAAATAGATTAGAGAAAATATAAAATATATTTGCGATGTCAGGACATGCTTAGCACTTGGAGCAGAGAAATGAAAACAGAAGTGCTGTTGAAGTAATAGTTATTAAAATTTAGATGTTTATTGTGGCCAACTTTAAAGTGGTTGTATTTTTGTATGTTTTAACACAAATAGCTTTTGCTAATACACACAAATTAAGGTAGAATTTTCCTAAATTTTATTTGGCATTTTTATATAAATAAATTAACTATTTAATTAAAGTTTAAATAAAAAAGTATAAAGTGCATGAAGTATAAAGTATAAAGCATAAAGTTTAAATATAAAGTACAAAGTATAAGGTATAAAATATGAAGAACAAGTATAAAGCACTAAGTATAAAGTAACGCAACGGCACCGGTCTCCGACCGGGTTCATGTATGTATACGTCCGCTGTAAAAAACTCCGAATAGCTCTTTCAATTTCCCTCGAAAATTGGCGAAAGTGAATGCATTTCATTCCTTCAATATTGATACGTCATCTGGCAAAAAATCGTTTTAAAGCTTTAACGGATTATGTGCCAGTTAAATCAAAACCACGAAACGGCACGGTTTGACAGTTTCGCGAGAGTAAAAAAAGATAAAAAGGAGTCTCAAGTTTATCGAATTTTTAGCGGAAATAAACTGAGCGGCAATTATTTTAATATTTTTTTGTATGCCTATATAAATTGTAATCATAATTACAAAATAACTACTACTTTCTAAATAAATTTGAAAATTTTTTGAGGTAAATAGAAGTGGTCGGAATGTGGTTACGCAAACATTTCTTACGTTCCATACTCCGGCCACTTGGTCGGTAACGGGATTTTTACGCTACGTGAAAAAAATAGAACTTTAGTGCTTAATCAAACTTTAAACGTTAAATTCTTGTGAGAATATTTAATCTACACATAATTTCACTTTGGAGAGCCTGTATACGACCTAGTTTACGTCAATAAGATTTGTCATAATTTGACTTAAAACTTATACGTTCTTATCTTATTTCACTGTTTGAACATATAATTGCTTTATCAATTTATATTTCAACTTTACATTAATTTTTATTCTCTTTGTGTACTCTTTGACACTGCACGGTACATTCAAGTTTATACTACATATACATTATTTATAAATACATCTGAATGCCTCAACATAATTATTAAAAACAAATTTAGTACGGTCGGAAAAAGGGCATATGGCATATTTAATTTTCTATATTTCTGTTTCCGTCCGCCTCGGTTGGATATAGTATCCACAAAGTGTCTATAGTTCGACCGCTTGTTCTTGTTAACCATCATGAATTCCAAAAAAGTTTAACGTTCCTCGCAAAAATCTGGAAAAGGCTTTAATTGATGTAAATGAGAAAATTGTAAACGTCCAATGACGTTGTTGGAGCGGTTGTTAGAACGGTCCAATGACTATCTTAATAGACCCTTTACAAATTAAATACAAAAGTCCTGAAAATGTTGGTAGTCCGACAGTGTTAACATTAGAGAAGTAAATAGTCTAATCAAACGGATAGTAGAAATGGGTGAAATTTGTTTTCCTGTAACGAAAATTCAACTAATCGATTCTGTACCTAATAATTAATCAATTAATTAATTAAATTATTCTGTACTAATAAAAATCATTAAAAAAAATATGTTTAAATATGATCATCCGGGTGGTATGATGGATTCCTTGCGCGACACGCAGAAATTTCCAAGAGGGTACCACAATTGCTGTCTTCGTGCAGGATACTGGTATCAAAGCATAATATAAGTACTTGGTTTTTCAAAATTAGAAAAGAATTGGAGAATAACAGAATAAAATATACCTGATTCGATTGTATTTGAGGACAGGAAATAAAAGGAAACCTGGTATGGAAAAAACATCAAAGTATGTAAATAAAATTATATCCTACAGTTGCCACAAGTGAAGAATTCATGGAGCACCAAAGAAGAGTCGAGGAAGAAAAACAAGCCTAGGAAAAAGAGAAATTAAATAGAACTCAAAAACAAAAAGACAACTTGAAAAATAAGGAAACTAAAAAAAAAGAATATTACAAATATTTCAAACTCAAAAATACGGAAGTAATAGAGGACAAAAGAGAAAGAGAAGAGTATTCAAAAGGAGCTAACTATATGTTATCATCCGATAGGAAGGGAAATATTTTGCTGGAATAGTAGTATACACTACTGATAATGCCTTAAATGTGAAGACAGTGACAATGAGTGGAAACTTCTGTAAATGGCCTGAAAAGGATGGGATATGTAAAATTCAAAATCCTTCCCTAACACCCCATCATGTTTCCTATAATGTCCCTGAACTTAATGATCTTCGTAAGAAATATGATTAATGTTTTTTTTTATTCTTAAAAGTACATTTCTTAGGTTGTCACGTTTTTAAAATTGAAATATTATTTTTAAACAACAAGTTCCTTATAATTTTTATTTATTTAAATGATCTGAGTAAGAAATGTGATAAATAATATAAGCTGTTCTAAATTTTTAAAATTTTTTTTTTTTTTTGCTTAAAACTAAAAGTTTTTAATCAAAATCGTAAATTGGAAGTAAGTCTTACGGTTATAATAAACATGTATTTGAAAATTATTCTTTTTTTTAAATTAAATGTAATGAAGTTTTTTTTCTTATTGTTACTTTGGCGGTCGGACTCAGGTACTTAGTGTTCGGAATCAGGCAAATTAATCACAGTCCGGTCGGAAATCTGTGCGCTTTGTGTTTACTTACAACAGTTTCAAGAAAAATAAAAAATTGAACTATCATTTAAATTTTCCTTATTTTTCCGGCGGAAAATATCTTTAACAATGATCAGGTCAATTTAAATTAAATTATACAAAATATTTATATATCTTCTAGCAGATTCAAGCAGACATGCTCATAAGCGTAGAAGCTCATAAGCATAAAGTATAAAGTATAAAGCATAAAGTATAAAGTATAAAGTATAAAGTATAAAGTATAAAGTATAAAGTATAAAGTATAAAGTATAAAGTATAAAGTATAAAGTATAAAGTATAAAGTATAAAGTATAAAGTATAAAGTATAAAGTATAAAGTATAAAGTATAAAGTATAAAGTATAAAGTATAAAGTATAAAGTATAAAGTATAAAGTATAAAGTATAAAGTATAAAGTATAAAGTATAAAGTATAAAGTATAAAGTATAAAGTATAAAGTATAAAGTATAAAGTATAAAGTATAAAGTATAAAGTATAAAGTATAAAGTATAAAGTATAAAGTATAAAGTATAAAGTATAAAGTATAAAGTATAAAGTATAAAGTATAAAGTATAAAGTATAAAGTATAAAGTATAAAGTATAAAGTATAAAGTATAAAGTATAAAGTATAAAGTATAAAGTATAAAGTATAAAGTATAAAGTATAAAGTATAAAGTATAAAGTATAAAGTATAAAGTATAAAGTATAAAGTATAAAGTATAAAGTATAAAGTATAAAGTATAAAGTATAAAGTATAAAGTATAAAGTATAAAGTATAAAATATAAAGTATAAAGTATAAAGTATAAAGTATAAATTATAAAGTATAAAGTATAAAGTATAAAGTATAAAGTATAAAGTATAAAGTATAAAGTATAAAGTATAAAGTATAAAGTATAAAATATAAAGTATAAAGTATAAAGTATAAAGTATAAAGTATAAAGTATAAAGTATAAAGTATAAAGTATAAAGTATAAAGTATAAAGTATAAAGTATAAAGTATAAAGTATAAAGTATAAAGTATAAAGTATAAAGTATAAAGTATAAAGTATAAAGTATAAAATATAAAGTATAAAGTATAAAGTATAAAGTATAAAGTATAAAGTATAAAGTATAAAGTATAACGTATAAGTTATAAATTATAAAGTATAAAGTATAAAGTATAAAGTATAAAGCATAAAGTATAAAGTATAAAATATAAAGTATAAAGTATAAAGTATAAAGTATAAAGTATAAAGTATAAAGTATAAAGTATAAAGTATAAAGTATAAAGTATAAAGTATGAAGTATAAAGTATAAAGTATAAAGTATAAAGTATAAAGTACAAAGTTTAAAGTTTAAAGTTTAAAGTTTAAAGTATAAAGTATAAAGTATAAAGTATAAAGTATAAAGTATAAAGTATAAAGTATAAAGTATAAAGTATAAAGTATAAAGTATAAAGTATTAAATATAAATTAAAAAGTACAAAGTATAAAGTACAAACTACAAAGTACAAACTATAAAGTATAAAGTATAAATTATAAAGTATAAAGTATAAAGTATAAAGTATAAAGTATAAAGTATAAAGTATAAAGTATAAAGTATAAAGTATAAAGTATAAAGTATAAAGTATAAAGTATAAAGTATAAAGTATAAAGTATAAAGTATAAAGTATAAAGTATAAAGTATAAAGTATAAAGTATAAAGTATAAAGTATAAAGTATAAAGTACAAAGTATAAAGTACAATGTTTTAAGTATTAAGTATAACGTATAAAGTATAAGGCTGAAACTTTAAAGCAAGATTTTAATGCATTCTCTTAATTTACTTGTTTACAAAGCACACAACTATGCCTTAATATGTGTTTGGTATTGAGTATGCATGTTTATTTGTGTGAGTTTGCAACACTGCACATACATATTTATTTATGCTAGAGCGGAAATATGCAAAATAATGAAAATGTCACACGCATTAATGACACTCAAGGTGCAGCAACAACTAAAACAAAAACAACAACATCATAGTCAATTGCATTGCACATAAAAATCTCCTGTCAACAAAGCCAAAAATGCGTTGCAGTCAAATATTTTGTTATTTTGTTTAAAATTTAAACACACGCTGAGTGAGTTGATTCTGGCAACCTTATTGTCTTTGTTGTTGTTGTAATTGTTTGCTGCAGCGGTTGCTGCCGCTTGTGTAACACAAAGATAAAAGGCTTTCATAAATGCATCATGTTGCATGCAGCTCGTTGCATGAATGTTGCAAGCATGTCGTCCCCAGCAGTAAGGTGTTGAAATCTCTTTTCATCTCTCTGTCACTCTTACTCTATATCTCCATTCCACTCACACTCCACAGCTGGCTGTTCTGTTGTCGCTTTAACATACAACAGCAGCATCAACGGCAGCCAGCAACAGCAGCAATAAAACAACAATTTGTGTGGTTAACAGTATTAAATGGTTAAAAGCACAGCGTCCGACAATGTTTGAGTGAGATAGATACAGATTGAGTGGATAGCATATATGTATATAGGCAAAATACAACGTGCCACAAAACTATTGTTACTGTTGTTGTTTGTGCTGCCGCAAGGACACTGTGTGCGATTAAAATATGTGGTCCATATAAAATGCCAGCAAAATTAATGACATTCAGAGTGTGATTTTGTGTTGTTGACAACGTGGATTTTTGTCAATTCAATTTGGTTACACAAGCCCCCAACCCCCACCCCCAAACAATTGCAGCAAAGAATGAGCAGAACAGATAGAATCCGGCCAAAAAATATGAACTTAATTAATTTTTGGCAGTTTCAATGTAGAGAAAAAGAAAAGAAAATATTTTTGTGTTTAAATTGAAAATAGTGCTTAGTTAGGTTACAGATCCTAACAAACGAGCCTGGTAAAAAGCATGCAAAATTAAATTCTTTAACCTAAAATAACATAAAAAATATAAAAAAATGCATGTGTTGATATTTTTCAGGTTATTAAAATTACATTCTATTAAAAAAATATGTGAAAAATGTGAAATTCAAGCTTTATAACAACAACAACAAATAAACAATTTTATGAACAAACTTTGAATTTTTGTGGCTATTTTAGCCAAAAATAACAACAATATAGTGATGTCATTAGCTCAAACTACAACCAAAACTTTCACATCATATCAAATACACACAGAAACACACACAAGAACACATAACTAAGCTCTAAGCTACGCACATGCAAACATATCGAATCGAATGGCATCGATCGTTCGTTCGTTCGAGTCAAGGTAAAACTTTGATTATATTACAGAGCTTTAAGCGTGCGCGCACTCGAACTCCATTAAAATGATGTAAACGGACACCTGTCGAAATTTGTCAACATGACAGCCACAACATGAATAAGTGTTTGTGTGTGTGTGTGTGTGCGTGATAAAAACACATATCAGCAAACGCACACATGACATGCTTTAGCGCTCTATCGCTCGACAACAAAATTGTCGAAAAATATATAGCAAACAACAGCGATATGAAAAAAACACTTACAAAAAAGAGAAAACTTCAACATCACCCGAAAAGCTGTCAAGGGCACTCGTCCTAAAAGCACGCTAAAGGCCGAAATCGCTTTTGTAATTGAAAGCGACATGATTGACAGTTTGTCGGTGGTGCCACATAGTTGGAGTTAATAGCACGCTACAAGGATATACAAACATATACTATGTATAGTTTTTTAAGCTTTCTTTTCTTTGAAGAGAGAATATGAAAAATTCTTTCAAATAGCAAAAAAACAAAAAAAAAAAAATTCAAAGGCAATTTATTTTAAATCAAAATTTCTTCGAACTGCTTTCAACAGGTCACCACAAGAATAGGCACAAGTGTAATTAATTTTAAAATGATAAAATATAAAAACAAAAAATTAACTATATATATATATGGGTCATTCTTTTACAAACCTTACAGATTTGAACACAAAATGACCGACCCATTTTTGATTTGCATGAAATTTTTTTTACGTGTTCTATATCGTAAAAAAAGACACGTGTTCGAGGATTTTTTTTTTTTTTAAATGGAGGGCGTTTTTTGAAAAGTTTGAGATTTTTGCCTTGGATACTAATTTTCAAGCATCATTACGAATACTTTTGCCCTGTGATCTTTTAGACTAATTTGCAGTCATGGTTTTATGTTTTTTGTCGGCGTCTTACTGATGGTGAGATTGGTGGCATGGATTGGTGAGATACAGGGCACAACTGCTGCAACAGCTGAAGTAAAGAATAGATGGAATTATTAATAAACAATATTATCTAATTAAATAATAATTAAATTATACCTTCATTATACATAATTTTTACCTACTAATAAGGTTTCCAATCCGGGATCTCGGACTTTTTCCAGTCCCGACAATCCCAGGATTATAAGGCCTAAAATCCCGGAATTTTCGGGATTCCGGGATTACTTTCAAATTGCAAAAATGCAACACTTTAATTTGACATTCGAGTGAGTAAAAAGTTTTAGAAAAATTTAAATTTACCTCAAATGTTCAAAAATGAAATACAAATATATTGAAATGGTGCCACTCGCAGTAATCTGCTTCAAAAAGCAAACGATATGATTAATAAAAAATCCACCAACTAGTATTGCGTTCGAGAGATGTTTCTCTTCGGCTGGAAACTTTGCTACCTAAGAATGTACCGTTTTTATGTAAGTATTATTATGCCAGAAAATATGAATTTTATGAATTATACAATATATATATTAGGGCGGGTCAATTTGTATGGACGAATTTTTTGGTGGTCTGGCTCAGCGAAATTCGTAAAATACATGTAATTTCAAGACTTTTTCTCCACTACAGCATATACAAATTCTGAAAAAAAGCTGTGCGGACTTTCGTAAATAGATTTTGTTCTCAATTATAAAATATGAATGTATGAATGTATGTGTATGAATCTATTTACGAAAGTCCGCACAGCTTTTTTTCAGAATTTGTATATGCTGTAGTGGAGAAAAAGTCTTGAAATTACATGTATTTTACGAATTTCGCTGAGCCAGAATTTGACCCGCCCTAATATATATATATCAAAAATTGTATATTTTCGCCCTTTATATATATAAAGAAATAAAATAGATTAATTTTTTATAAAAAAATTTAAGCAAACTGTTTTTTTTTTTTAAATTGCTTTGGACAATTTTTTATTAAGAAAATATCCTCACTTTCATACCTTGCAAACGATTTCTTTTTTTGTTAAATAAATGATTTTTATCTGTTTTTCAAATCCCGGTACTAATTCCGGGATCCCCGGATGCTTAATTAGTAATTTTATATTATATTATAATACAGACAACAATGATATGAGGCAAGAATATGAGGTGTATTTTGCATCTGGGTCGCCGACGTCAGGTACAGCGCGAGCTTATTTAATTTTTTTGCAATATTAAAAATCATTTCTCCATCGATAAAAAAATTGTTTTTTATGTAAAATTTGACGTAGAATACGATGGTCATGTTTAAAACACGCTGAGTGGTGGGTAAAATTGGTTAAAATTTATTTTAAAATTTAATTTGCTTTTAAAAATATGAAAATTTTTCATAAATTTTTTTGAAACTATTTTTTTCTTAAAATTCTTAAATTTCTAAAAATTCTTAAAATTTTTATCTTCAAAATGAAACAAAAAAGTTGTCTCTAGCTTAACAGAACCGAAGTTATGAATTTTTGAAAATTAGTCTCCAAGGCAAAAATCACGAAAATCTCAAACTTTTAACGCCCTCTATTTTCAAAAAAAAAAAAAAAAAAAAAAATTCAAATTGTGAATTAACTTAGCCATATTCTGCCTGAAAAGTAAAGGTAGAACCAGCGATGTTAATAAGGGGCCTCAGGGGTCCAGAATATTTTTATATATTGAATAAAAATACAGATATTCCAAATTATTTAATTTTGCAAAAACCTGAAGGTAAATTGAAAATTGTATAAGAGTACTTTGGTTATATATTAAATTAAATATCCCATTTCCGGCGGCTCCTTAACTACCAGGCCAAAATCGATGAAACTTCGTCCAGAGTCTATAAATGGCCCTAAACTTTATCTGGCAAAATTTTTAGGGCTGGGTTTTAGGATTTTACAAAAATGTAAGAGCTGAGCGGATTGATGCATTCTGCATCACATACCTTCACAGCCGAACCTGCCCATTTTAAAATAGCAAACGGGCTCTAAATTTATTTTTACATAAAATTCAAAACTTTTAATAGTTACTATTGAAAAGCAATTTTCGATATTGCGATTTGAAATTTTTCCAGAATTTTCAAAAATAAAATAAAAAAAAACACAAATATTGCGACGCGCCGTGGGCGTAAAATCCAAGTAAACGACCGAATCGCATCAAACCAAAAATATTGTATATTGTCAAAGATCCATACTAATATAATTCCTACAATGCCAGGTTATATCGCTTTTGCGCTCACCTGGAGAAAATTCTGAAGTTACTGGTGCAAAAATGCACCAATAGCTGGAAATGGAATATAATACAATATAAATATTTTCCTTGTTATTTTGTCGTGTTATTTTCTCGAAAATGTTGACTTCAAGAGTAGAAAATATGCAGAATTCTCAAAGAGGGCAGAAAGAGGGCAAACAAATTGCAGCATTTTTTCGAAAAAAGAAATCGCCATTAAGTTCTATCGGTGACACTTCGTCTGCGCTTTGTTTGCGCAGTTACGAGTCCAGAATATTTCGTTGCAATCCATTTCGTACATAAAATATTTTCATTTACGTCAAATCTGACAATGCAGTTGTTAAAAATTTATAAAGATCTAATAGAATGCTGCGAACATATATTTCTTGTAGTCGCAACATTTTCAAATTTTGGGGAGAACGATAAAGAAGCATTTAATAAGACTGAGATATGCTTTTATTAACTTGGAACTGCAATAAGTAAGTTTAGCATCGTTTATCAACATGAAATGGTACAGCAGAAATAGCAGAGAATTTTTATAGAGTTAAGCTTTTCATTCTTTTCGTATACCAGTTAGTTAATGAAATGAAATTCCGATTTCCAAAGCACTTCCAAATATTTGCAAATTTTGAAAAATTAAATCCATCAAAAATAAATAAATTAAGTATTAAATCTATTCAAACTATTAAAAGGTTATTGTATCCAAATAAAATAGATATAGAAAAGTTGGGAACCGAACTTGAGTTAGAGAAAATTAAATGGACCAACATAAGAAGTGAGGGTTGCATGACATCTCTTGAAATTTTAAAATAAATTATTTTTTAAATTATTTTGCGGCGACAAATGTAGCTGTCAAAAATGGATGTTTACGCAATTCTACAAAATTCTGTAAATAATTGTTACTTTGCCCTGTTATAAAATTTCAAGTGAACGTTCCTTTTGCACATTAAAGTGTTTGAAAATTTCACTTCGAAACTGACGCTACTGGAACGGAACGCCTTACTGCTTTAGCGCTATTAAATAATTATAAGGATATTGCTGTGTACGAGGAAACTGTTATCAACAAATTAATTCGCGCTCTGCACAATTGGCTTCATATCTACAACTACACTGAGAGTAAAAACATACTTTAAAACTAAACACAAATTTTTTTTAACGGAAAGTTTCCCCAGACTCTCTGTCAACTCATGGAGAGAGCACTCTTAATTCTCTCGAGATGGGCATCCACGTGTGGTTTAAGTGTAAACCCCGAGAAAACAGATCTCATTCTTTTCACTAGGAAATATAAAACCCCCAACTTAGAACCTCCGCGTCTGAACGGCACGAGGTTGCTCTTTAGCGACAGCACGAAATACCTAGGAGTTATTCTGGATAAGAAGCTTATCTGGAATGTTAACATTAAGGAAAGTGTTAAATAGGCAAACATAGCACTATTTGCCAGTAAAAAAGCTATAAGTAAAAAATGGGGTTTCTCCCCGAAAATAGTACGCTGGATTTATACAGCAATTGTCCGCCCCATACTAATGTATGGCTCACTGGTATGGTGGAGGGCCCTTGATAAGGCATCCGCACTTCAGAAATTTGCAAAGGTGCAAAGAAGCGCAGGTCTTTGTATTACGGGGGCACTGTCCTCAACACCAACTAGCGCCCTCAATTTCATGCTTCACCTTCCTCCTCTCGATATCTTTGACAGGAAATGTGCCAACACAGCAGCCCTGAGACTTAGAGAATCTGGTTATTGGATAGGTAACAACTGCGGCCACACAATTATTCTGAACTCGTCTGCACCCGAAAAAACAGACTACTGTGTGCCGTGCTTAAATCTTGAAAAGAACTATGCAGTTTTCATCCCTTCACGGCTAGACTGGGCAAACAAAATCCCTCTTAATATAATAAAAATCTTCACAGATGGATCCAAACTTCGAGAACAAGTAGGGGGAGGTATCTATTCCCAGGATCTTGAAATCGAAGCGTCCTTTAGACTTCCTAACTATTGTAGTGTCTACCAAGCGGAAATGATGGCTATTCACGAAACCACTAGGATTCTAGGTCAAAAAGACCTTGAAGGAAAAAGTATCTCCATCTTTTCAGATAGCCAAGCTGCACTGAAAGCACTGAACTCAAATATTGACAACTCTAAAACTCTCACTGAGTGCAGCAAATCTCTTAACGAGATGGCAAGGCTACTTAGGATTCACCTCATATGGGTACCCGGACTCAGGGATATCGAGGGCAACAATTTGGCCGACGAATTGGCAAGGAAGGGTACGACCTCTAACACCCTCTTAAATGAGGACTTTATTGGTATACCCATTTCCTCCTATAAACTCCAGTGCAAGAACAGATCCCTAGGTCTTGCATAAGAACGCTGGGAACACCTTGATACATGTAGGATAACTAAGCTAACATGGCCTACCTACGACTTAAAACGCACCAACTCACTGCTTGAGTTAAGCAGGGTAAACCTGTTAAAAATAGTAGGAATCCTAACGGGTCACTGCCTGATCGGAGCGCATGCCCTTCGGTTGGGAGTTGCATCAAACGATTTCTGCAGAAGCTGCAGATGTGAGGAGGAGGTGGAAAAACGTTCAACACCTCCTCTGCGAATGTCCGGCTATAGCTAAAAGGAAAATGGCAACTCTGGGCCTTCCCTTTTTAAATGGACTTGCCGAAGTCTCATGCCTGGAAATCAAGCATATAATCAAATTCATTATCCGCTCGAACTGGTTTGAGGAGGGAAATCTCTATTAGGTTTTTAAAGAGATCATGTGGTATCACAACGGGCCTGCACTGGCCTAAGTGTACGAGTCGTCCATCGGCTCAGCCACCATTACCTAACCTAACCTAACCTAACCTAAACACAAATTTTAAAATACAAAGAAATTTAACGTGCCGGCCGTAGCCTAGTGGGTATAGTGCGTGGCCCCTAAGCTAAAGAACTGCGGTAGCACGGGTTCAGTTCCAGCTCAGACAGAAAGTTTTTTCAATTGAATTAATTTTTCTGTTCGGTCGTCACCTCTCTGCTGACAATGGCAAACCTAAGAGAGTAAAAATTGCCATGCAAAGCTTCTTGAAAACATAAGCCGTTCGGAGTCGGTATAAAACACGTACATAGGTCCAGTTCTCGATTATTTGTGGTCAAACATTTAATAACACGCACAACACAATTGATCAATAGAAGCTAGGTCAAAGTCCTTCCAAGGGCTGAAATGGCCAGTTTATTTTTTTTTTAAATTTAACGCATTTGCGTTTCTACAAAACAAAATTTAAAAGAGGCGTTTTGAATTTTCAACACGCAAACTCATTTGTTTTTTTTTTCTGTATAATTTTCCTACATTATTTCTTTGCAATATTAAAAATAAGTCACTATCTGAGATAGATTTAAAAAATTTGAGCAGTAGAATCAATGACTTTTATTGCCATAAAATTAGAAAAACTCCGATTTTACATTTGATTGTTTGAAAATATTTTTAAATTAGATTTATTTTAAATACTTATTACACATTTGATGCAATAAATACCAATTATTTTAATACATAAAACATTTCAATATTTTAAGCTGTAATAAAACGCAAACTTCATCAAATGGAGTTAAAAGTTGGTATTCTATTGGTCGCTCAGGGGTCGCTAATCACGAATCTGACGTCGAAATCTTGAAGAAAAAAAATTAAAAAATGGCATATTAAAAGTATTTTAATATAATTGTTTTTAATTTAAGAAAATTATTTTAATATATTTATTTTCAATATTACAGTTTGTGTTTTAAGTTTTGTTTTTAAATAATTTTTTTTTAACTTTAAATGTTTACTGCAACAGTATATTCAAAAACATTGTTTAAAACTTTTTTAAATTTAAAAAATATTTGAAATGAAATTGTTTCAATCTCTATTTCAAAAAACAAATTCGTTTAATATGTAAACAATTTAATTTAATGTAAGCACTTATTTTCCTCAGTGCATGTTAATATTTTTAAAATATCTATTTTCGTTGCTTTTGATCAAATAAATACTTCTCATCCTGCTTAAAACCGAGCAGTTGAATCAATTTTGTATGTTTCAATTAAAATAAATAAAATTTCATTAACTCTTTTTACTTCGATTGTTGAAATCAGTTTAGAAATTTGGATTCAGAAATTGGATTCTAAGGCTTTCAGAAATTCCTATGGAAATAAAAAACTTTTTTTGCTTCAGTAAACAAACCCCCCCCCCCCTCCCCACCCTTATGAAATACCTATCTACGGTGGTGGTGACGTCAACTTTTTTTGCACTACCAGTGACGTGGGGTCTCACATGCACCTTTGCTTCATTGTTGGATTATTCAGCAAACACTTATCAATCTTTAAAAAAATATACAAACGTTGGTTTATAGAAGTTAAATTAAAAGAATAAATGTTTAAACAGTTACTTTTTTTAATTTAAAATTTTAATCAAAATCAACATTTAAGGAACTTTGCAGTCTTCATGTGTTTCTCGAAAATAGCGACCTGTGAGACTCCACGCCACCACTTAAAGGTTAAGTTTTCTTATGGTAGAGATAAAGTTAAGGAATTACATATCGAGGCTTTAATGATTTTCCTGGGTCATGATATAATTCATTTTAAAGATTTCTTTCATTAGACTTCCAGAACTTCAAATTGACTAGAAGGACTTCAACAAAGCCTTAAAGTTATTGCAATCTTTTCAAAAGAATTAAGGATTGCAATGAATTAAGTTTTGCATTTTTGACTGCGATTTCCATTTTAATGAAATCAGTAATGATTTAAATTTTTGTATGCATTCAATTACTCAAAAATGATTTTTCAGGACTTTTGTGTTGATTTAATCAAATCAAAAAAGATTTAAAGATTGCAATGATAACCTGAAATCATTGGCTATGAAGAAACTGATTGCAATTAAAAATAGTTCCAATATTCTACAACTCTGTTAACGACTTATTAAGTATTCTTGTAATAGTTTAACAGATATTTTCGTTGGTAAAACTTAAGTAAAAATTAGTGGAAAACTCGGTATTCGAACCAAAAAGCTTCTCATGACAATCTTCGCGTGGATCAATTTTACGAATACGCAAGTTTACGGAAAATCAACAGACCAGAAAATCCGAGCAGTCTATCACGAATACCAATACGTTGGCTGAAAAGCAGGCTCATTTCGAAGAAGGGGAAGGTGTATTTTTTAGCCTTGGAATATCATATTAGCTCTAGGTATGATATTAATTGGTTTATAACAATAAAATCACTATTTTTATTGCAAAACACATTTTTCTCAAAATTTAATTTTTCCAATTTTCTGCGGTTTTAACAACCAAAAAGTAGTATTAAATATATATAAGCATAGTCTGTAAATATCGCAATAGTAATGTCTAAAAAATTTTCCAAAAAAACAAAATTTTTGTGGACGTTACACTCACAAGTGGTGCCCTTGAACTTCGGCTTAGACTAAGCATTATCATTACTAGTCAGAGCTGGGTGATAAGGATTACGATTATCACACGATTACGATTGCAGTAATCTTAAAAACAATATGGAATTACAATTAAAGTAACCGTTCATCGAACGATCTAAGATTACGATAACAGCAATCGTAATTTCAAAAAAGTTGATTTTAAAAAAGTAATTTCAAAAAAGTACTGCAATCGTAATCTAAATTCATTCGATGAAGGATTACGTTAATTGTAATCTCGTGTTTTCTTTGATAAAAATTACAGTAATCGATTACAAGAATTACTTTCATTAGTGAAAACTATGCTCTTTATTTTATGAAGTGTATATCAATAAGAAAACATTTTACTGTTTTGTAGATTTAATTTACAACATAATGCTACCATTTCTATATGAAACAACATATTAAATGACTGAATTCAGAATACTGTAATCCTTATCAAAGAAAACACGAGATTACAATTACCGTATGTGTCCTTCATCGAATGAACTAAGATTACGATTGCTTTGCAACGGAATCGTAATCTAAGATCGTTCCATGAACGACTTGCCGCAATCCTACTTTAAAAAATTTTAAATTTTGATTAAAATAATCGTAATTCTTACCGCAATCAATTACACATGTAATTCTTATCGCCCACCTCTGTTACCAGTTTATATTACATTTTTATTTATTTTCAAACATAAAGAATAATAATTTTCAGAAATACACTACACTGAAATGCACTTCTGTTAGAAAAAATGATGACTGAATGATTATGAAAATATCTATATTGCGTTTTCAATGAAATGATACTATCCGACCCTTCACTCAGTTTTTACACATCGCTTACAGATATGCATTACAATAGCATAACCGATAAATGTTTACTAGCGTTTTAGCTTATTTTGCGAGTTTAGCGAGTTTAAGAACCTTGATATCCAGCGATTTAACGATCTAACGTGAATACTCAGACGAGGATTAAGGAGTGGCAACCTCTCAAAAATTCTTCTAACTCCATGATTGACTCAAATCATTTGCCTCCACTTTGCGACAAATCTGAACTTAGCATTAAAGTTGCCGTTCTGTCAAATTTTTTTTTTTTTTTGCTACCCAATCCTGTTATAGGTTTTGTTGCACTGTCATTTCTTGTAAAGTGCTCATGCTCTGTCATTTCTTTTTCAAAACCGTTACCCATTCCTTGCTCCTGTCCATTGTAAATGCTTCACAGCCAAACAACGCGTATGTGTTTTGCTGTTGATAAGAATTTGCGACACGCTTGCAAGTAACCAAATTCCAGGTCCTTGATGCAGTCGAGCGTTAAGCAAAGTGTCGCCATTTTTGTATGCCATGCAATTCTTGTTGTTGGTGTTGTTGTTTTTGCCTTGTTGTTCTTGCTGCTGCATTTTAGACATCGTTTGTCGTTTTGACACCCTCACAGAGGACATGGCAAATGCATAAGGGTGTGCGTATGTGTGGCTACGTGTGGAAGAGAGTTAGTGTGAGTGCGTATGACTCGCTGTTGTGCATTTGACTTGAATGACTTTTGCAGTAAATGCGGTGCAACGGACTGTGGGCAGCAAGAAGCTCATACAAAGCTGAATGCTGAATGCATGTGTGCATTAATAAATTGCACAAGTATTAGTGGCACTGTAACAGAGTAGTGGTGGCAGAGTGTTTCTGAGTAGGTGTGAGTGTGTGTGCTTAGCATAACTTAGCCAAGCACTGCTGGTCGTTGACAATAAGTCAGGCAGGCAGGCAGTCAGTCAGTCATTCATTCATTCGGTGACTTTTGCACAGTCATTTAAGGGCGCTGCACAATCACTCTGCCAGTTTGGCAGTAGTAAATGTTTTTGCTGCTGTTATGTTTTGTAGTTGTTGTGTTTGTTGTTGTTGTTGTTGATCATGTCCTCGTTCGTGTGAAGTCACATAAATTTTGCACCCTTTTAGTGAACATTTTGCTGCTGCTGTTGTTGCAGGTTTAACTGCCTGCCTACCGGTCTGCCTGCTCGACGGAAGTGCGTTCGTCATTTATTACGCCTTCAAGTATGCAAACGCCAGCATGCAGCAAATAATTGTTGTTCTTGTTGATGTTTTTGTAGTTGTTGATGGGTTGCATTTAACAAAAGACATTTTCGCAAAAATTCAGCAAATTTCATTACAGCGTGTGCCATATTTCAGGGAACACAGCGACAATGCCAACAACAATAATAACTTGCATATCCTTTTACTGAATCAAAGCTCGAAATTGCATTTCCGCTCCAACTGAGCTTTTATGCAAGGCTAAAACCAAGTAAAGTAAAGCAAAGGCTAAGGCAAAGGCAAAGCGCTGCGAAACAAGCTGTGCGAAAGACAGACAGGAGAGCGAAAGGCGCGAAAACAAATGAATGCAATTTGCGACAAGACACTGACAGCGGCAGCAGTAGAAGAGCCAGCACCAGCACTGACAAAGGCAAAAAGGATTGACGTACAGTAGCTGGAACACGCTAGGTGGTCAAAATGTTGCAACAACTTGAGAAGTAGAGAAAATGCTTAAACAAAACCATATAAATTTTGATTACATGCGAATTCGATGAATCTTTAATTTTGCCGGAAACATGTTTTTTCCCAAATATACAGCTTAGACATTTGCCTTGCAAGACCATTACCATACAAACCACTAAAATAAATACATACTCAACTTTTAGACACTGGCTGATTCTACTTAAAAGTTATATCTGACTCATGTTATTCTGACATTCTGCCCAAAGAAGTATCGACAATTGGTCAGTAAAACACGAAATATTTATTATTCATCCGAGTTAACTCTATCGCCTTGAAAGTAGGACCCTTCCTAAATAACACACTACTACCAATGAATAATCGAATTATCAAAACGTGTTTTAAGCGCATTTAAAAAGTTTTTAACAGTAATATTTTAGAATACATTCTTTAATATCTAATATGTGAGGCATTAGGTTTTCTCCCAGCGAGCACAAATCTTCCTATTCACTATACTTAAACTGTGAATACACTTTTCAACTTATTCTTTGTGGACAGTGAATCTAACCTGTGGGACCACCCTCCAGGAAAAATTGAAAGGCTTCCATCTAAATGTGATAAAGAAATTGTAACAAGACGTTACAATTAGAGATCGATTCTGTCGCGGTAACGCTAATCTTATTACCGAAGAAATTCACCTTATGGTAACTTTTACACCCTTTTGGTATTCTGCAACCTAGCGTTACCGATGAATATTGTTACCATCTCTTTAGGTGGTAACAAGCAAAACAGCTGGCATTTGTATAGCGAACAAAATTAACATATAACTGCAGCTATGCTGGCGTAGTTCGTTCTTATTTCCTGCTAAGAAAAGCAAATATTATTTTAAAGTTAGCAAAATTCAATTAATTCTTTGCACTTACTTCTCCTTTTTACTTTTTTTTTTGTTTCACCGCACTCTCACACAGAACTGCTAGTGCTATATTTCAATGAGGAGAGTTTACGACGTTTGACAGTGTTACCGAGTGCACAGAATACCGATTGCTAAGACCGGTAACGATTTTTGGTAACAAGATTACTATTACCGGTAACGCACAGAATCGATCTGTTAGGCTTACGATAAATTAAGTATATTTATTTATATATGCAACAAAGGGCAGACAACTTTGACAACTTGGGCAAAAACAACGTGACCTACATAAATTACCAGCTATAACAACAAGGCTCACCATCTACTGGCCATAGAACAGCCGCCAAACATTCTTTTCATACGCCATACAACAGACGGTGTATATAATTCCTAAGTAGTTCTTTCTGGAAGCATATAAATAGACACGACAAATCCAGCTTAGGTAGCATTCCTTTTTAGGTGAGCTCAAACCAAGTAGCTGCTGCCACAGCGTCTACAGTTGTCGTATTAGAAATAACGGAGCATTCCTTTTTAGCGATTGTCAACAGATTACCAAAGCGATTACCAATAGATTACCCATTACCAAAGCGATTACCAACTGATTCCCTATTACCGAAGCGATTACCCATTACCGAAGCGATTACCAACCAATTACTGAAGCTTTTACCAACCGATTACCGATTATAAAAGCGATTACTGATTACCTAAGCTATTACCAACCTATTAACGATTACCGAAGCGATTGCAAACTGATTACCGGTTTCTAAAACAATAACCAACTGATGACCGAGTACTGAAGCGATTACCAACTGATTATCAAGCCCGCTAGCGACTGCCAAAGCTGCATAAGTAAGAGGTTATAATAAGGATAACGTATTCAATAAAGTAACCTTGTGAATTACTGAAAACCCTGCGTCTTTTATTTTCAAAAAAATTTGTGAGAATTAGTGGATTTTTCACAAGACCCTGGAGCGGCTGAGTTTTACCTCAGCCTTTGATAAAACCACGTCACAAAACATTCCTCACCGTATCTTTTGGAAGCTTAAGGGTACTTTTGTATTGACGTTGTTTCCAAACCGCTTCCCTCTTGGAAAAAAATTGGAAAACTTACATATGGAAGTGATGAATAAACACTCCCCGTCATATATCTTGGAATAATATTGGTATTTTTTTAATTTATGTTGTTTCCAATCCTCTTCTTTAAGAATGCATGTGGAACCTTTTATTGTCAAGCAATGATAATAAATAAAAATATAAAATATTGATATCATTGATACAAAAAAATTCTTTATGACTCCTTTATGACTGCAATACGTACAAATAAAAAACACTAAATAAATATATTAATTCTTTAAATTGTTTTTTATTTATTCAAATTTGAATGCATTTCAGTCCTAATGCGGACCATCATCAGCAACACACTGACAGTGTGAAAAAATTTTTAAAAAGAGCAAGTAAGAGACATTAACAAAATCAAATTGGGCAAATCACTCAAAAACAAAAACAAATTATGTAAATAAAAACTTGTTAATATACACATGATTATTCTAACTTTTAACAGTAATTATTGGGAGTACAAAATATGCAGTAGGTGAAAAATAAATAAAGAAAATTAAAGCAAGTTGAAAAGTGGTGAGATTATGTTTCCATTGTCGCTGTTTATTACGTTGTTATTGTTTTTATGTATAAAAATACTTTCATATGCATCAAGTTTGTTGTTGTTTGAGACTTGTTTTAAAATTTTAACTTGGGTTATGGAAGCTCCTAGGTGATTATTACTTAGAGCGTGAGCTGCTATTGAAGATTTCTCCGGTTTGTTGTGTTTAATATGACTCATATGTTCTGAAAAACGAACTTTGATATTTCGTTTGGTTTGTCCAATGTACTTTTTATTGCAAGTTTCGCATTCATATTGATAAATTCCTGACATTTCCTCGTGATTAGATTTGTCTTTAGTTGATCCGAGTAAATTTTTAATATTTTTTTGATTGTTAGAAAAAACAATTTCCAAGCCAAGGGGTTTAAATTTTGATTTTAATTTATCAGTTATCGACGGAAAATACATCATAGATGCGCGCTGGGTATTGTTTTGGTTATCCAAAATTTTGTCTTGTTTGAAAAGGGTTGATAATGATGACTTTTTAATTTTAAGGCTATGCTTCTTAATCAAACTGTCAATTATTTTTTCATCGTACCCATTTGTAACTGCAACATTTTTTAGGTAATTATATTCTTTTAAAAAATTTTGGGACGATAATGGTAGTTTGCATAAGCGATATACCATTGAGTGGAAAGCTGCTAATTTATGCTGAATTGGGCAGTGAGAATCATTCGTTATGAATCGTTCAGTTGTTGTGGGTTTTCTATAAACAGATATATCCAATTTGTTATTTACCTTAGTGATTAGTAAATCTAAGAACGGTAATTTGTTATTAATTTCATTTTCCATTGTGAAATTGATAGTTTCAAATTTAGAATTGAGTATTCCTAATGTGTTTTGAATGTCGGTTGATTTAACCACGCTGAAAATATCATCTACATAACGTATCCATATCCGTGGTAGTAAGGCCTGTTCTTTTAATTTAATTTCAAATGCGGACATGAAAACTTCGGCAATGTAAGGAGATAAGGGGTTTCCCATACTAGTGCCTGACTCGATCTTATAATAATTGTCACGAAATTTGAAAAAGTTGTGTGACATACAAATTTTGGCTGTTTTTAAGAGAACTTGTTTTTTCTCATCTGGTATGTCAAATTTATTTAAATGAGATTTTAACGCACTTAAAGCATCTGGAATAGGAATACTCGGAAAAAGTGCTTCCACATCAAATGATACCATTAATTCGTCTTCATTGATGTGTATATTTTTAATTTTTTCAACAAAATCAAAAGTGTTTTTTACCGATAGGCTTTCAAGAGGGTAATTTTTTAATTCACTAACTAACCACTTTGCAGCTTTTACAGATGGTGAATTTATATTAGACACAATATTTCTCATTTTTTCTCCTGGTTTATGTATCTTTGGCAAAGCATATAATTTCGGTACTTCTGGGTTTGCTACATTCAATTTCCAAGTTGGAATTCCAAAAGTTGAATGTATGGACTTAAACAGTTCTTTAGACGTACGGATCATTTCAGGTAATGGTGATCTTTGTAAAATTTTATAATTATTGTCATTTATTAGCTTATGTACCAAAATGTCATAATATGACTTATTCATAATAACTATTTTATTCCCTTTGTCTGCTTTCATATAATATACGTCTTTTTGTTTAAGTTCTTTAAGTACATTGTGTACTTTAGTAGTTTTAATATTGCATCGGAAAACAGATTTTGCATTCATTATCAATGGTTTTGTAATTTGTCTTATATTGTCTTTTATTAGTGGTGTTTTGAATTTTAAAGATGTTTCTATGTCAGCGATGATATCAATAATTGGTAAACTCAAAGGTTTTGGAGTGAAATTTAAGCCCTTATTTAAAATATCCATCTGTTCATTGGAAAAAGTTTCATTTGATAAGTTAACTACTAAATCAACAGGTTTCGGTTGAAAGTTCTGTGTTTTTTTAAATTCAGATCTGTCATCTTCTTGTCTTAGACGGGAAAGTTTTTTGTTCTGTTTATTACGTTTTTCTTTAAACAAATTATAACATTTATCTTTAACCTTGTTTTGAAATTCTATCCAAGAAATAAATTCACTGTTGTTCAGATTTTTGGTAATGAGAAGATGTAAATTGTAAAGCTCCAATTCGACCGCGGTTAACGCTCCAAAATGATGATTGATTTCCAATTTTAACCAAAGTGATTTTGCCTTATTGATGACCTTTGTAGTTCTTGAGTTTTGCACAGCACACTTAATTTTAATAAAGTGAGGGACAACTTTATTATTTCGGCAATCCTTCAAAAACAATATGTCTGCTTTTGTCTTATTAACTTTTTCCACTAGATGTGAATATTTGTTCCATGTTGTCTTGGTTGACATTTTAATGTAATTTAGAAATTTAAGAACAAAGTCCTTGCAGTCGTTTGATTGATACAAAAAAATTCTTTATGACTCCTTTATGACTGCAATACGTACAAATAAAAAACACTAAATAAATATATTAATTCTTTAAATTGTTTTTTATTTATTCAAATTTGAATGCATTTCAGTCCTAATGCGGACCATCATCAGCAACACACTGACAGTGTGAAAAAATTTTTAAAAAGAGCAAGTAAGAGACATTAACAAAATCAAATTGGGCAAATCACTCAAAAACAAAAACAAATTATGTAAATAAAAACTTGTTAATATACACATGATTATTCTAACTTTTAACAGTAATTATTGGGAGTACAAAATATGCAGTAGGTGAAAAATAAATAAAGAAAATTAAAGCAAGTTGAAAAGTGGTGAGATTATGTTTCCATTGTCGCTGTTTATTACGTTGTTATTGTTTTTATGTATAAAAATACTTTCATATGCATCAAGTTTGTTGTTGTTTGAGACTTGTTTTAAAATTTTAACTTGGGTTATGGAAGCTCCTAGGTGATTATTACTTAGAGCGTGAGCTGCTATTGAAGATTTCTCCGGTTTGTTGTGTTTAATATGACTCATATGTTCTGAAAAACGAACTTTGATATTTCGTTTGGTTTGTCCAATGTACTTTTTATTGCAAGTTTCGCATTCATATTGATAAATTCCTGACATTTCCTCGTGATTAGATTTGTCTTTAGTTGATCCGAGTAAATTTTTAATATTTTTTTGATTGTTAGAAAAAACAATTTCCAAGCCAAGGGGTTTAAATTTTGATTTTAATTTATCAGTTATCGACGGAAAATACATCATAGATGCGCGCTGGGTATTGTTTTGGTTATCCAAAATTTTGTCTTGTTTGAAAAGGGTTGATAATGATAAAAAAAAAAAAAAATTTTTTCACACTGTCAGTGTGTTGCTGATGATGGTCCGCATTAGGACTGAAATGCATTCAAATTTGAATAAATAAAAAACAATTTAAAGAATTAATATATTTATTTAGTGTTTTTTATTTGTACGTATTGCAGTCATAAAGGAGTCATAAAGAATTTTTTTGTATCAATCAAACGACTGCAAGGACTTTGTTCTTAAATTTCTAAATTACATTGATATCATTGTTTCCTAGCCGCTTATAATATTATTTATATTTACTGTTTTAAAAAAAAATATGTTTTACTGGGCGGCCTCGATAGTTTTTTTGACGAGTTTTCTCTCCAACGGCCTCGATTAATTTGCTCTTCCAAACGCCTTAAAACGCTTAGATAATATTCTTTATATACCATTTGACATTATGACAATTATTCCCGAGTACACAACACCACGAAACAGTGCACAGTAAAAAAACACAGTCAACTTTGCTTTTGAACGACTTTGACGTGGTTTTTTCGATTTCGGTTCAGTGGAAAGACCTCATTCTGAAACTTGTTGACTGGTTTGCATATCTAACTCGTAAACACATGTCTATTGGAATTAACTTGTTCTAACATGTCTTCAGCGACCTTTCGCAATTGAGTTTTTGGGAAAACTATAAACAACAAACTCTACAACACCATGCCGAAAAAAGAAGTTTTGAGATAAATGAGCAAATGAGCGTAAAGAGAGTGAATGTGGACGGAACACTGAGAATCTATACCTGCTAAAACGGCTGTAGAAGCGAAAATACCCTCCAGGAAATGTGAGCATTCCCGGATGTTACCAGGAAACATTCCATAGAATGTAGGAAGCATTCCCCTTTGTTGCACACTCCATTGCTTTTTTTACATAGCATGTCATTAGAGGGAAACATTCCTCCCCGCTGTGTTAAAAAGTCATGTGGAAACATTCCTCTCCGCTGTCCTCAAAAGTGAGTTGGAAGCCGTCCTCTCCCCTGTTTTAAGAATTAATGTGGAAACATTCCTCTCCCTTGTTGAGGGAATGAAAATGGATTCGGCCAGGATTCGAACCCGGGACCCCTGAGCGACAGTCGAGCGCGCTACCACTAGACTATCGAATTCTACAATAAGCGGCTAGAAAATAATGATATTAATATTTTCTTTTGTCATTGCTTGACAATAAATAAAAGTTTCCAAATGCATTCTTAAAGAAGCGGTTTGGAAACAATATAAACACAAAACTTCCCTTAAGCTTCCAAAATATACGGTTTGGAAACAATATAAATACAAAACTACCCTTAAGCTTTCAAAAGATACGGTGGGGAATGTTTCATTATCACTTTTAGATGGAAGCCTTCCGATTTTTCCTGGAGGGTAACTTCAGTATCTTTACAAAAACTTCAAAGCATATTCTCGAAAGACTATACTTTTGAAATACATATAAAAAAAAATCAATTTCATAAAAATTCTAGACCAGGCCTTAGTAAATTATCAATATCCAATACAGACATTTCGGCTATTTCCCTGCAGTCCAAGGCATCATGCACTAATATGTCACGATGATTTCTTAAAGAAACTTACTGCATGAAATACATTTGTCAATAATTCTTTAACAAATCTGTCTTTTTTTCGTTTATCGAAAACAGAAGGTTTTCAAACAGTGCACAAATTTGGAACTTTTATATAAGATTTTCGTCAATGAAATGTATAAACGAATCAGCATGTTGCTTCAATGATGTAAAAAATCGTGCATGATTCATTCAAAATTCCTTTAAGTCTTGGACCACTGTAAGGACCCAGGACAAATTTCCTTTTAGTAAAAGTTTCTGATTCAATTGCAGATCTTTATACAAAAGTAGAGTTTCTCAATTCTTTAAATTTAATTATTTCAAAATATTTTTTAAGTTCTTGCAATAAGCTTGTCATATCTACTTTAAAATTGCTCCTCATAATGCTGGTGCCATGCTATACTTCATCTATCACTCTGCAACTATAACTTCCGCTTTAACTTTTTTTGTCACAACTATTTCACACACAAATACAAGCCAAACGTTCTCGTATGTCACACACATGTACACAACTTCAGCAACAATGCATTTGAACACAACACATACA